>JABFQC010000968.1:0-21885 GCA_022817085.1 Psilanteris sp. ZL-2020
GTATATTACAGTTAGAGCTTGTATAATGAATAATGAAATATATATAACGATTGTTTATTCCTTTTGTAATAAACGTTTATTATTATATTTTTGAAATTTAACTTCATTTCTAAAGTTTAATAATTTTAGTTGTTTGTTTCAAAATTTATGACAACAAAATAAAAATGCTCATCTTGATTTATATACTCTACTTATACAATAATTTATTTTCGTACTTCTCGAATAAAATTCCACATTTATGAAATTAAAGAGCTTTATGAAATTCCACTTTTAATAATTATTTGATTATGCGCGAGCTTGCGTTTTTGAGTTTGGAAGGATATGCTCAATAACCTTTTGCACAAGTTGACGCGCAACTGAGCTATTTATAAATAATAACATACGTGTCATACGTCATATTATTTTTCAATAAATTGAAAATGTATGGATCTCAATAATCCAGAAAATAGTAATTTTACATTCCAAAGTATACATGTATACGTATATAAATGCATTTATAAAAAATGGCGTTTTTATTTTGTAATTATTTTTGTGTCACTACACTATATACCCAGTTCTGTAAAATCGCACTCATAGAGTGTAATTTCACACACTAAGTGTAAATGTTACACAAAAAATGTAATATTCTTATTACATACAACGTGTAAAACTCCTCTGTAGGTAGATCCGCACAGTGAGGAATCAAAAAATCAGCAAGCATGTAGTTTTTAACCTCTCTCTCTCTCTGATTTTAACACTCTCTTACGGCGACTGATACCATATTTTTTTGTTTTTCTATTTTTTGTACTTTCTTTTTATAAATGTCGTCGATTTTTTTTATCTACGATGAGATTTACTTCTACGATGAGATTATTGTTGCGTTCCGTACATCTACCTAGTCAATTTGTGTTTATCATATATGATTTTATACATTATATACTGTCACTCGACTAAGTGTATAATACTTAACATAATAACCTGTTTACTATTCTAAACTTATGTAAAAGGGATTTTCCCGTGGAATGAAATAAATATATTATTTAATTCACATTTAAAAACAATAATTTTTGAAAAGTGTGAACCAAACAAACTTACAACTATGAAAGCATTTAGAATTACTTTTAAAGAATGTCGTTCAAAAGTGAGGTTATATTTGATTACACCTATATGAAGAAAACGTTTTATCAAAAATTACTATATTATGTAGTAATCTATACAATAATAAAGAGTATTATTTTCATTTTTAAAAGCCTCATCCTACGTGTGGTAGTAAATATAGTATTTTTTGATAAAACGTTTTCTCCGTGTAGCTGTGTAATTTTACTTACGTCGTGTAACATTTACACATAATGTGTAAAATTACGCTAATGAGTGTGATTTTACAGAACTTGGTTTATAATGTAGAGCATGTCATAAATTTGAAATTTGAAAATGTGATTAGTTTTTTAGTTTAATAGAAAATTTAAACGTTTATTCTAAAACTGCGCCCTAAAAAGCGTTTCAAATCGCAAAAATGATTTTTATATTTCATTTTGCGACCTATAAAGACCATTAATCAGTTAAAAAATCTACACATAATTCATTAAAAAGTTGCTATTTGGTTCAACCACAACGAAAAGAGAGAGAGAGAGAGAGAGAAAAAAACCAAATCCTCTACACGACTACAACCATTAAACAATTCTCCTCAAATTGTATCTCCGCTGGTAGCAGTTTACGTTTAGCAAATCCGTTCCTAATTCCGTGCGGCTTAAAAGGGGGGATGGGGCTGAAGAATTCTCGCAAGCGGACCTACATAAGTTGAAAACTTATTCAAATTAATACACACGAAATGGTCATTTCCCCGACGCGAGACCCAGTTTTGCAATATCTCTCCCCGTTAACTCTCCAAACGCTAGCGCGGACTGCGATTTCGCGCAATCGGCGCGGGTCGGCTGATCGTTTGTTATTCGGAACGATCGTAATCAATGCGCGGCTATAAAGCAGAAAGTTTCGTCAAACGATCGTTAAAAGTTGCGACGAAACGCCCCGCGACCCGGTGCGACGGTGGCGCTTTTTGGAATTCGGCGCCGCCATTAAACGACTTCAATTGGCTCGCGCCGCGCAAATGTGCGTTAAGATTTATCGAGCGGCACTAACGCCGAGGGCCACTAAATTTCAATCTATTTTCTGGTTACACCGTGGCGCGGCTTTTATTGTCCGCGGATCGCGTCCGGCCCCGAGAGCCGCGCCGACTCGTCGCTAATTATACGCGACAACTTCTGTCCCGCCATTTTTCACCTCGCCTCGTGGCCGTTTCCGCGGGTTTCGGCGCTTCGAATTCCGCGCGTAGGCCAAACGAATACCGATCTCGCGTTGCTCGCTTTGTGGCGCGCGTTTTTGGCGAACCGCGCGACCAATGAGGCTTCATTTCCGGTTGGTCTTTTCTAATGATCGAGCGATCGAAAAACGCGCCGCGCCAATCTGGCGCGTCAATTTGCCAATTAAAGCGCGCGCGGGTTTTCGTCTGCAACCGGGGAGCCGAAGAACGCGCGTAACGGGCCATTATCGATCTTTTAAACCCGGCGTTGGTCACGCGCAACGATAATCGGTTGTTACAATACGAGTCAATTACTGTCGCTCGCTTCCCAAGGGCCGTCAATTTTTGCGTTTCGTTGGTATTCCTGGGTACGAGGGGGGACGGTCGTAAAACTGGTTGAAACAAATCGAGACCGAATCCGGGCGAACGATTTCGCGACGAGACAGGAGTCGCGATTGTCGGGCGGGCAACCGCGCAAGAAGAGGAATGCGCCGTGAAGTGAAACGCACGCTTGCGGATCGTGTTCTTCTTGCATAGTCTGGTATTAATTCAATGCTGATTATAAGTTGAAAGTATAAGTAGCACTTGACTGGAACGGTGGGCGTCTATATTTGTACTACACGACGCGACTCTGAGTCATCGTTGCTCACTGTGACAATTCTTCGCCTTTTTACCTGTCACGATCCACGGACTATCGAGTGCAGTTGCTTTGCGGCGCATCCCGCAGTCGTCTGAACTTTTCGTTCGCCACCGAGCGGGGATCATTTTGCGTCAAATGGGTAAATGGCGTCAACAAAGACGCCGTGTCATTTGAATCGTTGCGTGATATTCTAACGGGATGTTGCGATTTCGGTTTGGGGGCAGGGGATACACTGAGACAAAATGTTTAACAATTTATTACATAATATTAAATATATCAAACATCAAATATAAAAAAAATATCAAAACTGGACGATACGTGAAAATACAAGAAAAAATACTATATAATGAAGTAAAATTGGCAATGCACATAATAATATATTCAAGTTTTTGTAGAAATTTTAATATATAATGTAGTAATTTTTTGTGTTTTCACGTATCTACTTTTGATATAGTATATAGTAAATTGTTAAATATTTGTTTTCTCAGTGTTATATTGACGCTGTCAAGGTTTTGATTTGATGCACTCCTGTGGCCACTTTTCAGGAAGTCGGAATTGTATTTATCGACGATCGCGATTGCAATCGCTAATCGTGATTGGATCGGGTTTTCTTTGACCTCAGGCAGGGGGGAGGGGTTGTACACTGAAAAAAAAATTATCTTACAAATTTGACCAAAGATAATAATGGTAGGAAAAGTTAACAAGAATGTAAATAAACATCAGATGATATCGTTGTTTTTATCAATTGTTTGGAATATTTGTTATATTTTTAGAAGTTTCTGACTATAATTTATCATATTATTTACATTATTGCCTATTTTTTCTACTGTTATTATCTAGCTTAGTAAAATTTGTAAGATAAGTTTTTCCAGTGTATTTAAAAAAAGCGCAATTTGTAAATAGTAAAACGCTATTGTCAGTTGAAAAAACTAAAAAATGAATACTGTCGTTAATCCGATAAAAGTTACTATATTGCTTTGTAATATTCTTAGTCAATTTTTGTAATGATTACTAGATTGTATCGGGCGTGTAAATAGAGTATATTAAAGAATTAATAATTATATTAGAATAGGAGAAGTAATGTATTTGTAATTTAATTTATTACTTTATTATTATTATACATACACTGAGAAAACGAAATTGTACAATTTACATTGTAACATTTCGAGACTTCCGATTGGTTAAAACAATTGAATTCTGTCATCTCATTGGCCCGCATAATTGTTATTTGAAGTTATAAGAATTTTACAATATAACATTGTACCACGAACGATGCACATAGTTTTCTTAACAATTTCCTTTTCTCAATGTATGTAATTCTATTCGATTTCTTTTTTCATTATCACAAAAGACTAACGTCAAACACATTTGATATATTTTTTTGTATATAATTAAAATGTTATCAGTAAAGTTGCATTTGTATATATAAATGTTAATATTCATTAATTATTATTCTTAAAGTGTAAACTAATTAAAAAAATAATATAGTTTATTAATAAGTTAAATATTATACGTTGACTTTTAATTCGTTCGAGCAAATCCGAAGCTGAAGCCGTTTGGTATTAATTTCACGCGTCGATTCTCATATAAATGTTACGTTAATAAAAATCGCTATAGAGAATAAGGCAAGTCATATACCATGTCTGACCGAGACCATAATAATGGCCAGCTTTACACCTTGAACAGTACTCGGTCAGGTTACATAGATCTGGTTTGGTCCCAGCGTGTCCCCAATCATGATACTGTAATCAGATATGCCATGTGGTAGCCTAATTTCTAATAGGGCAAGCCCGGTTTCAGTTTTGTCACGGTTACACAGTAAAATTGTCAATACAAATTATGTGACATTTTATATTACATATACAGGGAGTAAACGTATATTAAACAATGTACTATATATATAATATATCATATCAAAAGTGCGGTATATAGTTGATTAGGGTAAGTGAACTCCTTTTGGACATTGTACCGCTTTTGGACAATTTTAATTAATTTCTAATGTTTATAATCTATATATGTAAGTTTTTCGCTTAAAATGTGGTTTAACCTTTTGTTAAAAGTATATAATGTATCGATATTTATTTATAAGGATATATTAATATTATTAATTACTTAAAACTTACATTCATTGAAACACATACTTCATATCTTGTTATTATAATATATACATAAGCGAACCCATAAGCGTTTTTTAATTTTTCTAATTGTTTAAACATAAACGAATACGTTTTAAAAAAGGTTTTCGTTATACCTATCATATATTATCGACTAAATAAATATATTAATGTCGAAGTATCCTTAATGTCTCTAAAACCGGAGCGTCTACCGTATCTTTCATATTTTAAAGTTTTATTTGAACGAATTATTATGTGGCATTTAAAAATGTATACATTGACAATATGTGTACAATAAATTTGTATATATAAAATTTCAAAAAATGTGTGACTACATCCTACTTATAAATATCCTATACATAAAGTTTACGATATTGTATATATATATATTTAGAGTTTAAATAAAATTATGATAATTTAGATGCATACAAAAGTTAACAATAACATAGGGTCAATATCTGTCATGTTCTTGAGTCAGAAATTGTCAACTTTCCGATTGTCAATTATTCATCTCAACGATTGAACAACGTTTATATTATTTACTCCTCTGGTTTAGCTTTCCAGAATAAGAACAATATTAGACAAATAAACTGCCAATTCACGTTGTATTCCTAGCTCGTGAGTTACCTCGCAATTTATATGGTATGAAACTATATAAGGTTATATGGAATGTATACGGTTAAGATGGAAGATTCTTATTTATTAAACCCAATTCGAAATAATAAATTGTGGACCAGGCAATTCACGTATTTACAGCACAAATTTCGATATATGGAGTTCTAAGTTTGATTGTATTTGGTCGAGTGTTTTTTATATTACAGTAGGCGCAAGCAAATAAATAATTTGATGCAATTCCGTATAATATAAGGTTTTATAAGTTCAGAAAAAGAGATTTGCATTATGTTTGCTTATATATATAAAATATACGCATACCAATGACTATTTCTTATCAATGATAATAAATCATTTGATAATATATAGTTTTAAAATATTATAACAGTTGAAACTAGAATAATTAACTACAAACACATTATGATTAAATATTAATTAATCGTTATTCAGATGAAACTCATTATTATTAATCTTGAAGTAAATTTAATTTAGTAAAAAATAAGTGACGTTAGTCTGGTGATTGGAAATTATAATTATAATTACTCTAATTAATAATGAAATAGTAATAATAGAAAATTAAGTACAAAATCACAGTATGATAGTTTATTTAAAACAAAAATTTATTAAAATACCGTTTGATAATAAATCTAAAACGTATTACGTTAGATTTATTAGAAATAAAAAGGCTTGAAAGGTTACGTGCGTTGCATTTATATTGTATATCATAAATGTTAATTAATTATAAACAAATACACATTCAAATAAATTAATCAGATTATATATCCAGTTTTATTAATTTATTGAATACTTTTTAATAATATTCAATAATATTCAACGAATTTCATCGATTAATGCAGAAGCTTGGAAATTAACTATATATATAAATTTGTAATTACTATATATTCTTCATTAGTTTATTTTTGTTCAAAGCAATTATTGCTTTGAATTATTTTATTATCGCAAATATATTTATTACTCTATTTTCTAAAAAATGATTCGTTATAATAATTCGAAATTTTTTTTATTAATTAATTTCGTTTTATACATTTCTTGCAAAATTAAAAGGTGAAACAAATTTTTTATTTTAAAAAAGTGCATTGATTCGTGTAAAAGGAAACGGATTTTACAGTCAGATGTTAATTAGTAGACGTGTAATTTCACAGTGTAAATTTACAATGCTAAAAAATGTACTTCGGATTTTGCAGCGTTACGGAAATAATTCTTGAACTTTCTAACTATAGTACGTGATGTACGATCATAACACGAAAAATTGGTCGCTTAATAAGCGTCGCGAATCGAGCATCGCTTTCATTAGAGAAACATGTGCGCGGGATGATTTGAGTGGCTGGAACATCTGGGTTGGAAATTGATATCCAGACACGATGTTGGCACACTCAAAATAATGTTTCAGTCAAATTAATTATTGACGAAAGATACGATTAAGTTAAATTAGAAAATAAAAATAAAACGATATTGTATATATATAGATCAGTTATTATTTGTACGCAAAGTAATATGATTATTAAATTGAAATGTCGATAGCAATTTGATAGCGTATTACTATTATTTTATATATGGAAAGAATGATATAAAATCAAATTGCTGTACTTTATAAAAGGAATCGTTATTATTGTTACTTTGATGTACTTATCATAAAATACAATATCATGTATCATAAATCCGGTATATATAAATGTAAAAAAGATTATATTGTACAATGAACGAAATGTATAAAGCGATACCTTTAAATTATAAGTTTTTAAAGTACTTTGTAAGAAAATTTAATAAATAGTATTCATTATATAAGATAAAATTCTTAGATGTAATTTTTATGTTTTTATTTTTGTATTTTATACAACGAGGGAGTAAAACGAAATTGCTTGCAATATTGTAAAAACGAACGTTTTGTTTTCAAAATATTTTCTGTCCTTGATTTCAAAACTCTTACGAACGTGTTTTATTTAAAACAAATAAGTCATTTGAATTAAAGAATACTAAGTGTCTTAAATCGTGTATTAAATAAAAACATGAAACGCTTGTAAAAAATTGCTTACTTTTTATAATCATCGATTTTATTTATATAATTAGACACGTCAAATTAACACACAATCCTAGAATTTAAGGGAGAAAAGTGCAATTTAATTTCCTGGGGTGTATTTAGGTATAATAGATAGTAATATATTAATTTATTTCGTTATCTTCCAACTTCGCGCTGTTTAATATAAAAGTTTCACCCGTTCGATTTTATGTCAGAGTTAAATCAATAATTTGCTAAACATATTTTGAAATCGTTCCGTATAAAAAAGGGCTATAAATTTTTTACGATTTTATCCAGAAACGTTAATTTTCAAATTACATAACAATTTCACAACGTTCAAAATGATCAATAACGTTAAGTTTTTTTTATGTAGGTTTTGTTAAACACTTAACATTTGCAAAACTATCATTTCGCAATGTAATTACACTCGAATAGAATTCGTTTTTGAATTTGTATTTTATTGTCGATTGGTAAAACACTTGCGAGACAAACATTAAGCTGAACGTTCGACATATGTTACCTCGAGAGCGCAAAAACGTAACAATACGATTCAATTTATTCCGTTTAAATTCTAAGTGTTTAACCTCTGTATATATGTAGAGAGTTTCTATACAATTGGTTGATATAAAAAACAGGCAATTCGTTTGTATTATATTCTAATTAATTATATATATTTGGTGCGGTAAACAAATGTATTTAATTGTCGAAGTAATATTTTAAATACTTAAACGACGCATCAAATTGATAATAGAATAATAATTAAATAATAAATAATAAAAAACAAAGATTTAGAATGATAAATTAATATATATAAATATATATAAAACATTGCTGTCGTTAAAAAAAGTGTTTTCGCTGTTCAAGGTTTCATATTACCCCTTTTTTCTAACGTAATTTCACTGTTTTAATTTCAGTACATATATTATGATAAAGGTTTTGTTTGGTAATAATTAGGCACGTAATTTGTATGAATAAATATACTTTAATTTTTATCAACAAGAGGGGAGAGAAAAGTTCAAGAGTGCAACAGTACTTTGAACTAAAAATAACTTGCATATTATAGACAGTTATAATACATTAATATATATTTATATAAAGTATACAACGATAATATATAATCAATACAATTATACACCCATAATTCATTTATTTTAAGTATACAATGTTATAAATAGATTTCCTACGTATATATTTATAAGCATTCAATGAAACTACAATAGTACTTATTGACAACAAAATGTCCTTATTTTTGTTAATTATAATGCGCATTAATTTGCATCATAATAATTATTCTCGTTCGTTAGTGGAATTATGACTCGCTTATTTGCGCCGTTAACTAATGTAAAATATTAAGATAAACAATAATGTTTATCGATTGTTTTGTCTGTAAACATTTCAATATATATATGCATAATGATTCGATTTATAAAATCATACAATGAACAATTACGAATGTTTTCAGCGCCTCTCAGTTCAGCTGGAATCGATATATGCTTTATCACGTCTTCACTGTGATTTCTCTGATTTAATGATGTTTGTATTGAGTTCGGCTGTTCACCACGGAATAAAAATAATGATTGAACTTCCAATGTCCCTAATTCATTATATTCCGTATTAATTTATCCGTAGATAATAATTTCATCGGTCCCGGATAAAGTACCCTGCGCATTTTCTTTTGCCTTCGTTGGCGCCGGTCAAATTTATTTATTTAATGAAAAATTAAAAATCCCTTTTAAAAACCAGAACTTTATCACAATGCTTTGTATATATGCGAATCGACGAGTATCGGATTTACATAAAATTCGGGATTAATGGTTATATAATACTTTATGTATTTTACGGCGCAATAAAAAATTACTGATCAGTCAATAACATCATGACAGATTATAAAATCATAAAACGCGCATTCCTAAATTTCGGCGGTCTTTTGTATATATATTTTTTGACATTGGTTTAATACACGGAGAAAACATATATCCAACTATTTACTGTATAATATATCAAAAGTAGGATATACTTGCAAATACTATAAAAATTGCTATATAATGTACACGGAGAAAAAAAAGTATTAAAAATTACTCATAAAATATCAAATGTGTGACAGTAGTATTCTATTTTGAAATATTACATATAAAATTAGTAAAAATCACATGTATTTCTGTAAAAATTTCTAATGTTTTATGTATTATTATTTCAATATTGAACATCACTGTCACATATTAGCTAATTTGATGAATAATTTATTAATTTTTTTTTCTCCGTGTATTAAATTTTTAATATATGATATAGTAATTTTTATAACGTTTTCAAGTATATCATACTTTTGATATATTATATGGTAAAATGTAAAATATGTATTTTCTCCGTGTATGCAATGACTATATATATATTACTCAAGCACATATTTTCACATTCCTGTTTGCATACTTCTGATTGTATAATCTAAGCAAGGATAATACCCTGTTGTTTATTTTATTGTTCATTTTCATATTCAAATTAGCCTGATTTCTTATAATTCTTATAATCAACCGTCACTTGGAAGATGACATAATTGTATCGTATACCTGAATATATGTATTAAATGTTTCCATTTTATAATCTCGGTCAAATTGAATTGCGGCGCAATTATCAAACACATTTAGCACTAATCAAGCCTTCAAATCAAAATTCGCAGATTCAATTCAGTTTACTTTAACTTTCAACTTCTTTGAGCTACGTCAAATTATCATTTACATAATAATTGCGCAAATGGCGATTAACGCGCCGCCATCTTTCACGTGAATTGCGGCGATTTTTGGAAACCAATTCGCCAGGTCGTCCCGTATTTAATTACAATTGTATACACGGCAACGAATCACGTCATCCGCAAGCTTCGGTCGAATCGTTGTCTGGCGAATCTGTTTTCTCGTTTCTTATTCGCGGCGGAAGAAAACGACGCCAATTGATCGGTGTAAAGCAAAATTCAGATAAAAAGTTTGCGCGAACTTTGTTTCAACGATCGATATATAATTGGAAACAACGCGCTTGATCGATTAACCATCGTAAACAAATATTTACTGCCGATCTCTGTCTCTCTCTCTCTCTCGCGCGCGCAAGATTATGCAAATGCAATTTCTTCTCTCCTTGCGCGAACTTTTTTTTCGATCGCAAGGCGCGCTATGCAACTTTGACACGATCGCAGATTCCAATATTTCAATTATAAATGATATTTTGTAACGCGATAGCACATTCTGGCTGTCTATTAGATTATATCATACCGCTGGGTACTGGCGAACAACGGGAAGAAAAATATTGTACATAAAGTATATGTATTTGAAATCGTTTTGCAAAATGCTGCTGCGCTGCGAGAGGTAAAAAAAACAGGCTGATACGAAAATTAAAGAAACGAATGGAACCGAATGCGCTGGAAAGAGTATAATTTTTGTGCGCAAAATTACTCGGAGTTAATTCATGCAAATTACCGTACGTTATACAAATTGTACATGATTATATATGTAGATCTGTCTTTTATAGAAAGTTAACACGAATAAAATACTTTTTACTCGACACTAAGAATAATTTAGTTACAGATAATTAAATTCAATTATAAAATAATTAATACGAAACGAAATATAATTAATAGACGAATTCTGCGCTGACTAGTGTGGCAGTAAAATAACCAGACTACTCGCGAGTGATTATGAAATTAGCGTTAACATTTTTTTCGGCGCGTTAAGTATAAAATGTTATCGAGCAATTCAATTAAGTGTAATTATTTATCGAGCGAGAATGCAGTTTTATTCGAAATGTTGGTATTTGTGCAACCGTAGGTTAATGAGAGTAACCATTTAATATATATAAATATATCGATTGCTAATTGAAGTGATTAATGGCTTTTATTCGATTAGATACGGCTAATTATTAATTTATTGTTTATAATTGGATTATTTTAATTTTACGCGATAACAATACGTTGGGTTACGCAAGAACGTCGTTGATGATTCGAACAGTTTTTTTTAAATCTTTCGATGTCGTTAATTTCATTAACACGGTGTTTTTATCCGGTTTTGCGAGGTATTTTGCAAAATTTATAAAAATTTGTGCAACAAAACTGTTATTGATAAATATATACATATATATATATATATATATAAATTTCAAACAATGCACGTGTAATTAAGATAGTGCGCTTAGGGGCATAAAATAAAACATATGTTGACATACTTGTAAACTATTTTAATATTCATACATAAACCAGCTAATGATTTCCGGTTGGACGCAAAGGTGATAGGTACGCATAAAAATTCTGATATAGTTGAAAGCTGGAAGCGTTAATTAGAGTAATCTTATACGTAAACGGTAACTAAAGTGTTAAGCAACATTTTTTATTCAAATTAGATATTTAAGGGTGATAAAAATTATTATAAGACTGAAATCTTAACCTTAAATGTAAATGACTCTAAAAATGGAAGTAAAGTGGTGGATAAAATTAAATAAGAATTAACCAAATTGAGAGAATTAGAGTATGCAAAATGGAATACTTGAATGATAAAAATAATTAATGTAATTTTGGAGAAATTTACATTTTTTGGTTAAGATTTTTGTACGTCAATAGTAAACACCAGAAGTGTAGAATGGAGGAAAATTATTTTGTATGAAAAAAAGATGAAAAAGATTGTACAAAGTTAAAGGTAGTTTATACAATTTTATTTCAATTCGCGGGATGAAAACAGCGACTTGTCAAAATGTGAAAATGAGAAAATTAAATGGAAATGGCGAGAGTAAGAATGAGAAACTGTATATTTATAGAAAGGACTCACGGGTATTTGTGGGGGTTTGTTTAATTTCATACAATATTGAAAGATATACTATATATACTTATATAAAAAAATACGTATGTATACGGTAGTAAAAATTATGGTTCCATATAATGAAACTGCGGAGATAAAAAGGAAACGACATATATTTTAAGTATGGTCATAACATAATGACCTGACAAACTTTCAAGTGGACATTATATATACGAGTTTTATGTCAAGTGAAATTTATACAAAAGTTTTACTGCATATTCTTCGGGATTCTCGAATATTGAAAATAATCTGTTAGAAGTATTTTTTTAAATTAGACATACCCCCGCAAAATATGTACGATTTGCATGCGAGTGGGTCTTATATTTGGGAATCATTTAGATAAAATGAAGTTTAATAAAGATTTTACCCTGATTTTAAACTGCTATCGTAAAAATAAATTATAAGGACATTTTATATTAATTCAGTCAGTTAAATTTAATAAGCGAAGTGTAAGGGATTTAATATTTTAAACCAATTGTAAAAAAGTCTAAGTAATAACAGTATAAAATCCAAACTGCATAGTCGGAGACGGGAGAACGATAAAACGAAATAAATAAAATGATTTAATTAACAAAATCCAAATGATCGAAACGTCAAAATTTATTGAAATGAACGAAGCTGTATAATTATTAGATCCTCTAATCAGTTTGAATCATTAATTCAAATTTTTTTAAGCTACTAAAAAATGTATTATCTAACTACTTATCGCAGTAGTTTCGTAACTACTTATAACAGATACTTCGAGAGTTATGTTAAATACTTTTTTGGCCATAAATATTAATAATAAACATTTTAGTTGCATTAAATTGCTGAAAATTGCATGGGATTTCCTTGCGAGCAAATTATATAGTGTTTTGTATAATTGATAAGATTATAGCTTATTTTATGTAAATAGAAAA
Organism: Psilanteris sp. ZL-2020; assembly: GCA_022817085.1. NCBI lineage: Eukaryota > Metazoa > Arthropoda > Insecta > Hymenoptera > Scelionidae > Psilanteris > Psilanteris sp. ZL-2020. The sequence goes on from JABFQC010000968.1 coordinate 13,408, forward strand.
GGGATGCTTTAGTTTAGAAAATGTTATGTGTTATAATATTATAAACTAAGCAAACTTTACAAATCGAGTAAATCTTGTGATATAAGCTAATTTCATGAAATGACGTAAGAAGGCCCAAGGAGACAAACTCCTATGGTAGATCAGCAACCCATCTAAGTTAAATGTAACGTACTGTATTAGATAAAATAAAATTAAATTACGATTGATCGACAAATATTTAAATGTACATATTCAAGACTTATCATTCAACAATTTTCTTTGAACAGAACATTTGCTTTTAATTTAATTACAATACAAAACTCGCCGCGGTATCACAATTTTATTAAAGTCCATTTGTCATGCGATCAATTTTAATTAATTAAAAAAAATGCTATATTTCATTACGTTCATTCGAATACATATAATACTTTCAACATATTTCAGGTACATGTTAAAAAATTACTAAGATTAAAAATAATGTAATATTTTATGTGCTTTTGTATAGAGTACTAAAAATTGTTATTGTTAAATTAAAAAACTTCAGAAATACCCGTTAAATGTTAATTTTAAAATAAACTTGTCGTAGATAAATAAATCAGAATTAATATTTATTATTAATATATTGACTTAATGGTCAATATATTGTACTTTAATTTCTGGACAAATTTGATATAAATAGAATTTGCTTCTTTTTTTGCCAAAACTGCACTGCTTACAGCGTTGAATTTATATTCCTTTAAATTTTCCAAGCCATTGTGAACAAAAAAAAAACTAAATTTTATTAACTACTACAGATAAATATTTTGATATTAAAATGTATAAAATAAAGTAACATATGAATGTTATATTTTATATTAACTGCAGTTGAATAATTCTAGTGTATTGATAGAATAATACTTTATAGATAAAAGTCGGTCATACAATTTTATAAATATTTTGCTATTTGTTAAAATCGTAAATAATATAAAATAAATGTGATAATATTATTACATTATGATTAGTTGTAAACTTTGTTGGATTAATTATTTTCGAAAATATTCCTTACTTTAAAATCATAAAAAATTGATTTATATTTTTTTTATATAAAATTAAAAAAAAAATAACAAATAAAATTTATCATATATATAATATTTTAGTATATTTTATTTTATTGTATCTTTTTTACCAAAAGATAAAAACATCAATGTGTCTAATCTATTTTATACAATAATTTAAAATAGAAATAATATTATAAATATAAATAAATAATATATTAATTAAGAATTATAATATTTATTATTCCAATGTTGTCAAATTTTTATGTTAAATAAATATTCTGTATAAATCGTTTTCGTCAATAAATTGTCTAAGATTATTAACATTAATAACTTAATAAGTAATTTTTATATTTCCGAAAGTAAAAAAACATGCTCCCAACATTCGATTAAACCTCGTCAATTAGACTAATAATACGTCAATTAGTCATTAAAAGCAGACATAATAAAATCCATATGTACTTCTACAAGCGAAGTCTCTTTCCTTATTAAAAATATGTCGGCTTGAATTTTTGTACGAATATCATTTATATTTCTTAAATAAATATATTTTGTTATTTAGTATCCTATATATAAATATATTTTTGCTCATCTTCTTTTAAATAGTTTTATCACTTTCATATTACTTAAAGAACAAGTTTGTGTAAATAAAATGTATCCACCAGGAATCGCGTTTCATTAATCACATATTTTTTTACACTTTTAATCGTCACGTGCATGGTTAAATGAACTTTTAATCACAAAATAACACGGTAAATTATTGAAAGAAAATATGCGAAACGTCTGTTTCCACAGTCGCGTTAAATTGCATATATTGTGTGTAGGTATAAGCTTTCATAAAACTTGGTAAGTTACTCCGAAGGTATTGTAATAATTTCTTCTTTAAATGTCAGTCTCGAGATTTCGATTGTTTTCGCAGAGTCAATCAAATAATCTACATTTCGCAATTTTCTGATCCTTAAATTTCACGATAAAATCTTTTATTTTATTCGATGATACTAAATAAAATAATGCAAATGAATATTAATTCGAATGCAATACCCTTAAATGGATTTCAATCATACTATAGAATCAAGTTGCTACAAACATTGCTATACTGCATTAAATATCCAATTATCGCACAATGCATATCATTTCAAAATTATACCGAAGAATTTCATTTAATCGTTACCCATACAAGTATTTAACCATATTAATCTTGCTTCAAACTTCTGACAATTCCTCTTCGGATATTATCTGTACTTGTAAAACATAAATACATATATATATATATATATACACGCGTTATTTTAATGGCATAATGATATCGTACGTGAATATGAATTTTCTAATTATTTCTATATAAGAAAAGCGCAAATTATAGGCTAAGGTAAAAGTTGACGGAGAAAAAGGATTGCACCGCGTTAATGATTTTGATCGAATAAAAGAGCAATAAAAAATGACGTAACGATTGTCCGCTCTTGATTTAATACTTTCTACTTCTGATATTATATAACGAATTTGTGTGTTTACCAAAAATTACGTAATTTCATTTCCACCGGAAGGCTTTTATTTTGCTTTATTTCGCGGTGTGCTGTAATCGCGTATTTGAAAAAAATGAGAACAAAAATGGCGTTTGTTCATCGGGTGTTTACGTATCGAGAATCTTTGTGTACATTCACGGCAGAGGGAATAGCATCCATCGTAGCTGCATCGCGCTGTGATGCATGCTCGTTGGGCAAGTGTTCAACTTTCATATTGCAATTGCAATGACGGACCCGATCTGTGAAACATTCAAAGTCAATACTGCGTGCACATATGTAGCTTAAAGGGATGCAAACTATATATATGTCGTGTATACAACACCCTTTCAAATTCACATCCATTTGAATCAAAGATTAAAAAGCTCTGAAAAAAATGTCAAATGTCCTTTGCTTGATTCGCAACTTTCATAGTTTCGTTTGTAGCTAATTTTTTATTTCCGAAATTCTTTTTTGTTAATGCCAGAATTAAATCGAATTAAATGGTTTGAATCGCCGCGCGAACATTTAACGATTGCATTTATATATTTATGTAATCGAAGCATTCATTATATTTAGCGAAAACTCTTTTGTAGATATATTTTTAATTTACATATTTAACAAGCCAAATACATGTGTTCGCGTTAGTGTAATTATGGAATACTATTTTTATAGATTGTGTATATTTGTATGGTTTTTTGGTTGGACGAATGGACGCTATGTAATTGATAATAAGTTGTGTTTGTTTTTGGTATTCAGAAGTTAAATAGAATAGTATTAAAAGAAATATTTAATTCAATATAGGAAATGAAAAAATAGTTAATTTCTGATCCAGTACTGGCGCTATGCTGAATAAATATAGTTGTTCTTTATTAATGATCGAATGATGATGATACACGGAGAAAAATATAATTGAAATTTTACTATAAAATAAACGAAACTAACCCTGGATGAAACAAACTTCCAATTTATCTTACAAATTATGGTAAAAATGTGACATAAACAAGAAAGAAAATACTATGTTTATGCTGCTATTTTACCATAATTTATGGGGCCAATTTGAACTTTGTTTTTTCAAGGGTCAGTTTCGTTTATTTTATAGTAAAATTTCAATTATATTTTTCTGCGTGTAATGATTTTCCTTATTAAGATGATATGCTATTGATAATTATTTCGGGATAAGTAAATTTGGAAATATCAAATATCAGAAGTACGTTTTTAAATGACATTAAATGATTCCCGTTGATCCGATGATTAAAACGAGCTTAAATTATCTACTCAATAAACTATTGAAATATTTTTGAGAATTGGCAATACCGTTATTTAATTTATCGTCGCGTTGAACTATAACGGTACAAAATAATTCATTACCTTTGACATTTTATCGAGCGAAGATATCAAAACGTCATTACGAAATAATAATAATAATAATAATAATAATAATAATAATAATAATAATAATAATAAACGACAAGTGGTACGTCGTGAGATTTTTCATTTCGTACAAGGCTGCCGAGTTCAAATGTCATTCAATGGCTTCAGTCGAAACAGAAAAAACTCTTTCGAATTAGAGGCATCTCCTCCCTCCCCAAGTTAACCTTGTTTTTACGAAGTATTTATTTCTAAAGTGTAGCGCGCACATTTAAGAAAAGTCGCTTTCGATGTAAAATTTTCGGTCTTTCTTGCGAGAATTGCTTCATTCGCAGTATTTTACTTCGTGTGTTGTTGCGTTTGCGAGCGTGTATGTGATATAGAAGTTATTATTATTTTTTCTTCGGTCGCTGAAAATAACTTTCAGCGAGCACCGTTCACAAAGTGTTTTCACCGGTCAAACATTATCGTAAATTTACCAACTATCGCGTTATCGCGGTTATAGTGACTGAAGTTATGGTCTCGCGATCATAAATTTTGATAAATATGTTTATGTAAATGTAAAACTCGATATATTTGTTAATTAAGAGACCATTTTTCCTACGTTTAATATACCCGCATGGTTGTTATAACTAAAAATTATTAAATGTATATATATAATATACATCAAATCAGCGATGAAACTTTTTTTTATTCATTTCAATGGATATAGCATACCATAACAATATTTATTTATTCAAATAATGCTCAAAATCATTATACGGCGTATTATAAGTTTTTTGCTATTTAGTTCAGTAATTAAATTGCACTGATAAAAATTTCTATTAAAAAATTATTGTGTCAAAACAGAATTCTGATACGACGTTTGTCAACACAAAAATATGACCCCAAAATATCGTAAACATTGTTTCGATTTTCCTATATTTTTTATCGTATTTAAACGGAAATCATTCTTTGTTGACAAACATCGCATCAAAGTACTGTTTTCGCACGGTAATTTTTAATAGAAATTTTTCTCAGTGTATATTTACCAGAAATGGTAAACAAATCCTTTGATTAAGAAATTTTTCGATGTAACATTTCAATATTCAGTCATTTTTCGAATTATCGAAATAAACAATTCTGCAATATTTTCTAGGACAAAAATAAATGATATGAACTTATCGTGCGCTATCATAATTCAATTTATATATAAAATAGTAAGTCATTGAGCAGAAGATGGAATAAAAGTTAATTTTTTCGGAAAAAAGGGCGAATCTTTTGGAACGTTGAACAATGAGGAAACAAATAAATCGAATGACTCTCACGATTGAACAGCAGGTCTGTTTGCTCTTTACTCGACGCCATTGTGACTTGACGCGGTTAACAATCCCATTCGATAAATCCAGTGGACTGGTCACTGGATACGATGAATGATGAAACGATACTGTCCGTCTGCCATCGACCATTGCCAAAGGCGACCGCGCAATGTTTGGTTTTCGCAACATATGGCCGGACAATTTTCGTCCATTGCAATTAAAGCTCGTGTAATGTGTCGCTTACACGTACGCGCCAGCTTTTTTTCGCCAGTTTGACGGTTCATTATCGCTCATCGCGTATTTTCGCGACGAACTGCTAGTGACAGATAAACTAATTGGCTGATTTGCTGCGGTTTACGCGTAAACAATTATATTATTCGTATTTTTGACAATTATTTTTTTCCAAAACTGGTTATTAAACAATGCACAATCATGAATAGATGACTGATTCAATTAACGTACGATTAACGGAATGTTGCAGTTGTTTATATTAGCGTTTATTGGTACTTTTATTGGATCGACCAATTAGACAATTTTTACAGAATATTAATATATTGAAATTTTAAAAGAGAGATTCGAATGTTCACATACAAATAAAAATTTCAAAGTATATTAGTAGTAATATGGTTAATTCAAGTATATTTATATTTATACTAGTAAAAATGTGTCTGAAAAATCTACCATATTTCTACTACTATACGTTTGATGTTTTTTCCGAGCAGGTTTAGATTTGCAGATTATAGAATTGATACAAACAATTATTTCAATATTTTAAACTCATACATTTTTATGTATTAATATATACATATACTGAAAAATTGCAGTGGTGGTATGGTAATTTCGAGATTTTTAAATGTATTGATAAAACACTAAAGAATTATTTAGGAAGTTTGATACAAAATTATACTATTTAGTAACATATAGTGTAATTAAATTAACCCATCCAACTTAGATATAAATCAGTGTCATTGTTTTTGAAATTATCCAAATTTGGATTTTGAAACTTCTAAATCTACGTAACTAATTATGGTTACTATATTATATTTTAATACACGAAACGATCTAAAAATTATCTGCAACTCTAAATGCATTAATATAATTATATTATTATCATTATTTCACTGTAATTAAACATTTGAATAAGAAATTGACTATTTTAATTTAAATATAATTTATAACCTCATTATTATTACTACATTTAGATAATTGTTTATCCCTGCGTTTCTTATTGATAACAACATTGATTGATACTGACTGATATTTGTTTATTAGTCTATCAGTTAGTTTTAAATAAAGTTTAAATTGATGTTGTTAATACTGGCAACTGATCGTATAATAATATTGGAAAACTGGACGAGAACTATTATGGTTTGGTGCAATGAAATAATGTTCGTAATTTGGATTAGACCACTTTTGCACCCAAACCATATGCCAACAATGTATTCACATTTGGTAGCTGTTGCAATGATGTTATTTTCAACTTTGAATCAGCGTTAAACTATTCGCTAATTTCTGAATAAGTATTCTTATAAGTGTATATCTACACTACGGTACACGCATGTTAGTAAATACTTTGGAGTATAAATGTGAATGAATTTTAATTTTTTGTCTCATTTTAATATATAATTCATAAACTTCCATAATCACAACAGAATTTAATCTCGAGTTCAAAAGAATGAAATTGTATTAAAATTTTAACTTTCGTTTTGAAGTATTATTTTATTACGCATTCACAAATGTTAGCATCCATATATATACTTACACCGTGTACACGTTTAGCATAATATAATTGTTTCATTATTCGCGTTACGTATATTTTAGCTTGACACAGACTCGTGGATTACTCGTCACATTGATATCATCGTTTTCAAACGAAACCCTGCTGTCATCTTTATTTTGAATTTCATTGTACGCGCCATTTTTGCCGCTCCTCTTTCACGCGCGGATATATTATTATTCGACTAACGCTAATGCATCATCCGAGATCGAATGAATTATTCCGAAGAAGTTAACTCCGCGAAACGTTAACACATCGTGTTTGTCATTTAGTCCGTTTTATTTGATAATCCGCTTTTCATTATCATCGCGCGGATTCCCGTTCAGCGTAAGAAAAGAAAATTTATGCTAATCAGAAACAATTGAAATAATTGCGTTTTTGCGTGAAATGCAAATGAAAAGGTGCATTACACGGTAATTGATTGAATCTATTAATAGTTTTGTAAATTAAAATGTAAAACCCCATTACGGATATCGAACAATTTACATCGTAAATACGTTATGACTAATTAATCAACCGATATAAATTTGATGGCGCGGTGTTGTGTTTTACATCCAAAAATCATTCCCACGGCCGTTTAATCCACGTTTCGTTGCATTAATTACTAGCCGTGTATACATATATATATATATATATTCTTATGCACCATTAATACTCGCGTCATAATCCACACGTTAAATTCGCTTTTTAAATTCGCCAGCCACGAGTAGCTGCAACTCTCAATTAATTAGACGACGCATCAACTGTGCACATTTTTAGTCCAAAGTATCCTTTCAATTGAGGATGAGTTTAAACAAAATCCCGTCTGAAATTGTCCGCCCAGCGGGCACTCCCCAAGTAGAAATTTCTCAAGTAACTCGCGAGATATTAGACAAATTTCTACTAGGGTCCTTCCATGTAAAGTGACACGCGATTGCAATTCCAGTCCTTAGAAGAAATTGGTCTAGTATCTCATGAGTTACTAAAGAATTTGTATATAAAATTTCTAGTAACTCGTGAGTTACTTGCGAAATTACCACTTGGGGTACAACTCCCCAAGTAAAAATTAGACTAGTTTTTGCCTAGTCTAAATCAGATAATAGCCAGATTTTGAATAGATTCACTAGTCTAGATAAACCAATCAAATTATTGACCAGTAAATGCCGTGATAATACTAGGTAGTTTGTCAGTCGAAAAACTGTTTGTAGACTAGATTTACTTTGTGCTTTTTAGCTAGGAACTGTTAAGTAATTACTAGCATGTTACATGATTTGCCTTAAGAAGTTTATATCGTCATTGGGTATTACAAGTGATGACAGCTCAGCGGTTAGAGTCTATGCTTTCAAGGCGACGCGGGAGTTCAAATCCCGGAAATTTGACTGTTACAAAAATTTCAAATTGAAATTTGATTGAATAATAGAAAACAAGATGTCTTCAAAAGAATAATAATTGTATATATATGCATATATATAATTACTCTTTTACTTTTTTAACTATAGTAAAAACTAGCTAGAATCTATATTGACAGCGTGACGTTCCTG
>JABFQC010000969.1:0-21884 GCA_022817085.1 Psilanteris sp. ZL-2020
AATTATGTAATAATCTTAATAAAATAAATTCATCACAAATAAAATAACGTAGGCTGTAAAGTTTGAAAGGAGGCTTAAAATTGTAATATCAAATCTAGAACCTATTTTCAATCTCTTTAACCTAAACTTAGAATTTTAGACGTTTCGAGGTTTAAATTAGAGTCTACATCACCATTTACCTTTAACAATTTTGAAGCTAAATTTTTTAGGGTCAAAATAGTGTTAAATTTCGACTAGGGAAGTATTTTTGAGTATATACACTGAGAGAAATTATGTATTAATTTTGAAACGTATATATACATATATGAAATGTATTTATGCTTACGAACATCTTAAATGTCTTCTTAAAAAGGGAGGCGGGGTGGGATAGATATATTAAACGTAATACATACTCCAAATTAAAAAAAATACAATTAATTTAGAAAAACAGGTTTCAATAATTAGTTAAACCACTAATTTCTAATAAAATATGTAATTAATAATTATTATATCGTGAACATTAAATATCACAAATTAACATTATGTTAACTTCATCAATATACGTTGTAATTTTTGGTACATAATTTCTCTCCGTGTACATTTGGCCATTAGTTGTGAATGCTCATTATTGAATTTTAATCATTACAGTGTTTTTGTAATATATATTACAGGAACACATATATATATAATTAACAATAACAAATAATTATAAATATATTAAAAATATGATAAAAATCATATTTTATATTCAAAACTTAAATATGTAAATAATTTACACTATATTAAATATCTTAAACATTGCTATGAAAAATAATTATTACTGTTTTTCAAGTGATTTCAATAAAAAACGCATCGAAGCAGGTATATATAAATTCAAGAAAGATAGAATTTTACAGGAAGATCGCATATTCAAAATTCGACAGAAATTAAATTTTTCTTTGATTAAATTTATATAATTGACTACAAAGAAGAATATTAAATTTTATGTCCTATAAAATGTATACTAATTAACATAAATTAGTTACACAAATTATATTAACCTAGTTATCTTTATTTATATAATATACCTATATTTATATAAGTAACCAGTTAGTGCATATTAATATAATATGATTTAAATTTTTGTACGTACGCGTTAAATTATAATATAGCTACACGTGAAAGCATGGTATCATATATGGGACGTTGGGTTACTGATATTAAAAACCGGTGACATAAAGAACGAAGGCGTGTCGAAAAACTGTTATTGGAATAAACTAAAAATTAGTAATTTTTAAATATGAATTAAACGCACACAATGATATAATTCAATAAAAAATAATGTTCACGATAGTTTTACCTAATTTGTCATTTAGTCTACTTTAATAATAATTATTAGCATAATTAAAAAGTATTGAAAAACTGAATATTGGCATGAGTTAAATATTAATAAATAACGAAATATAAATCTTTAAATTATTTTAAAATTATATATTTCACATACACTGAGAACAATTTTTATTATAAATTACTGAGCCAAAGGAATACTAGTGCATAATATCTGACTACAGTGAATATTTTTTATTCAACAAATTAAAGCCAATCGAAGTAATATTTACGATCTTTAGAGATAATTTATATTTTTTGACAAACATCGTGCATAATTATTTTTTTGGTTCAGCAATTTTTTTCCGTGCACGTTTATATCTTTTGTAATTTATTTTATAATTTATTTTGTAATTTATCCCAACTTCAATTCTATCCACATGGTACAATTTTCCAAAATAGGGGCAATCTCGGATCTACCATATTTAACATTCAATTACGAACGATATAAAATGTTCGCGTTTATTGTCTATATTATATAAAAGCAATATCATTATACCAAGCATTACAAGATTTATTACTATTTATCTTAATGTGTTCTATTGCTCATAAACTTACTGTCTTTATATTAAAACTTTACGCGCCAAAAAGTAGTAAAAAAAATTAATATCACCGTAAAACTTATATGACTTATTGTAATATACACTTTTAAGAATAATGCACGTATATATTTAAAAATCTATCTTTCTGAGCGATTTCATTATTGCAGATTTACAAAGAAATTGCATAATTATAGAACTCAGTTTAATTATTAGTGTAGTTATTATGTATAGATATATATGCCCATCGCAGGGTATATGGGACACACATTTGGGCGCCTAGTTACGTGTTTGCAAAATTATTTTGGCGGAGCATATATGGCGAAGCACATGGGGGGGGGCTGCCTTCGGCCACCCTCATAAAAGGATGCGCCTCCCCCCCCCCCCCTTAAATATCTAACCAAAGTCAAAACAGGAGGTCCTAGGGAGCGCCAGCACCGTATTTTGCGGGTGTGTCCCCAAACCCTGCATTAAACTGATGCAACTATGTTTGGGGACAGACCCCAAACGCATCAATTCGATTTTACTTAACATTGCGTAATGAAGAATTCAAACCAAATTGAAAATCGAGATGACCGTTTGTCCCCATACTCCGCAATATGCAAAAATATAGTGTCTGTGTCGAATTCCATACTTTAATTTGTATATCTATAATATTCACAATATAGTTATGAGTAAATCTGTCATGAGTATGGATTTTGGTATGGATTTTGGAATTTGATCCTAATCCATATATATATATATATATTTATATCGATACTTTTGACATCGATAAGATTTTGTTGTAAAGAAATTTATATTTGCCGTTAAATTTTTAAGGAATTACAATAATTTCACTTAAACTTGACCTAACTTCTCATGTAGACAAAATCAGGCAATTTCACTTGATTTTGAATTCTCGTGTATTAACTATAACTTTCATTCGTATCACAATGCAACTCATATTTTAAATATTTTACTTCATTATTCAACTTAAATTATGAAAATAATATTTAAACTTTGTTCAGAGCAAGTTACTAAAATTACTTAGTACGGCTATTGCACTAAAAAATTGTCTGTAATATTTTTTAGAATTATTAAATATCTTAACTTGAAAGATAAATAGATATTGCTATTTAATCTAACTTTTGTTGACAGAACTCCAGAACAGCGTTGTTCATGGAAGAAATGTTTGAGAACATGATTGATCAAATCAATAAAGCATATTGTCGAGCGATTACACAATAATACATTTCTCAGTTGTGTCAAATAATTGCAAATGCGCATGCGTAAGTAACATTAGAATAAATATAACATAATTCATAATTATATATTATCACTGGCGCTTTTTAATACTTGAAAAGAATATACATATATCACAAAATACAAAAGTAATACCAATAGATTATGTATATTATGTTAGAAAACTAACAATAAAAATGAATTATAAAAAGTAACGTATTTTACACTATACATTTATTAATGAATTTTTAAAACAAACCGCAAAGTTGGAATGTATTTTGTTAACAACTTTTAACAAGTTATAAAAACTTTTTTTCATTACAAATTTAAATTAATTTATCTTTTAACGAAATAACAAAGATATTTTTATACGACAAATATCTTAATTACAGATATTTAATAATAATTTCAGAATCATAATTTAACTAGGAAACTAAGAATCAAGTTCGCGTTCTAATTCAGAAACAATTTGAACCAGAAGTTACACATTCGGAGTTGTCTAATGGAACAATGCTATATATATATTATATTCCCTCTTATATATAGATATTTTTTTCATGAATTTCAATTTTAAACAATTCTTATTTATTCTTTTATATATAAAAAAACGAAATGTATCATTTTAAAACGACATTCCAAGTTTTATGGTTGATAATTTATTTAATTAAACTTAATAATAATTTGTATTCTTATAATAATTAACTTGTAATACTTTTTATATTCATATATAATAGTTGTATTAAAAATAATAGTTTACTTATTGTATGAACTTTCACTTTGAATAAAGAATTACAAATACTATTTTAAATGCAAATTAATACATAATAGATTTTTTTAATATGCAAAAATATATGATGTAGCAAAAAATTTACAATTTTAAGGAAAAATGTGTATACCCTGAAAGAGTATGTGTTTTATACCTTTTTTGTATAGTCGCAAAATTAAATTATTAGAACATATATCATAAACTATTGTTTTTAATAAATATGAATATCCATCCAAATAAGTTTATTTCCAAAATCACTGTGGTTATAAAAAGTCAATTTATTACTCACGTTTTTCCTATGATTTTATATAATATAAAGCTATTAATTAAAAATGAAATTCAAATTATCAATGGTCTTTATTGTCTCATAAAAATAATATATATTATTTCACAAAATTTCAAAATTTAAATGTCATAATTTGTGTACAATTTTACAAATAATGTGCATTTAACTTTTCAAATTGAGTATTTCTACTTTTATTTACAATTCACTTTTGTTTCTATAATACATAAAAGCATACATTTAAAATTGCTTGAATCTTGCAATTAAATGCTATTGTCAGAGACAAATACTTTTAAAGAATGGTCAATATCAATTTGTCTGTTTTGTATGCGATTAAAATAAAATTGAAACAAATCTAAAACGAGAACTAAACAAATGAAAAAGTATAAACGGTTCCATACTCCTATACTTCTATACTTGGAAATATTCACGGGACGGATTGAAATTTATTTCACTAATTTATCTTAGACAAAGTAAAACTTTGAATTTGAAATATTTTTATTAACTATTATTATATAAATTTAGAATAAAAAAATAATTGAATCTCAAAATAATACCTTTGTTCAGTTATTTATTTATTTAATCTTCATTTATTCAAGCTTGATTTGCATTTTGGTTATATTGTTTATAAACTAAATAATCTAGTGTGATTCAATTATAAAATGTTTATAATATAAACAGCAAAACGCTATCGTTTTGAATTTTTCGTTTTTGATTTCGAAGCTAACCACATTTTAATGTCAATATATAGTTGAAACATATTTTTATTCCTATTGAAATATCAATGTTATACAATAAATTTGGATGCACCTCACCATGTTTCTAATATTTAATTGTTTTAAAATTAATTTAAATATTTTAAATAATAGTAAAATTATGTTACAACTGTTACACAATGTCTTTTTACACTTGTATTAAAGTGCGTCTATATATGTGTAAATATTTCGTGGATACAATTTTTAGATTTATATTTCATTTAAGTAATACATTTAAAGGCTGGGTTAATAAAATTTTAAAGCCTGCGTATATGTTTACTAATAATCCTTCAAAGTTCATTTGCACTGATCATACTGCATTCGCAATGTATTCATATAACTTACAACAAGAAAGCAAAATAAAAATTGATATCAATTGCTCATATAAGAGGAAAACATGTTTTGCTTCGCATAATATTTATGTTTGTACATGTTACATGGTAAATATTACACAACATGCAGTAAATATTATATTTAAAATATAAAATTGTAGTTATTATTATACAAATATTACAAATATCCCTACTAGCACAAATATCATAAAATACAATATCCATAATATATCAATGTTATATCTATTGGCCATTTTTCTGAAAAGTTAGACAATAGATAATTGTGTGATATTTTGTGTATATGTCATGATATTTGTGCTAGTAGGGATAATATTATTATGTATACAAATTTATTGAATATGAGCTTATACTCATATTAAATTTTTGTACTTAATTATTACATCGCGCTTTGCTGACCAAGTCAATCAAATTTGATAAGTTTGCCTAATGAGCCTTTTGAAGACAAGCGGTCATCTTGTTTCTCATTTATGCAATGAGTTTCCTCAAATCGAATTGGATATATAATGAGGCTTTTGAGGACAGACTCACAAAATACGATGTTTGGGCTCCTGTGAATCACAGGGAATGAGAATCGTACCTGAGTTTTGTTAAATTTTTAAAGGGGCTTTCCTTGTTTACTCAAAAAAACAATTTTGAAAATACGTAACTACTCCAATAGCACAGAATATCGCAAGATATTGCAAATTTCCAAATATTATCCCGCAAATATCTTCTGTATATTGATTGTGATATCCCAAAAATACCAAAGATAATCTGCGATGTTCATAGAATTGTTTGAATATCGAATGCACGACTCAAATAATACATACGCAGTACGTCACTATATAAAATTCAAACAATAAATAACCGTATTTTTATGAATGGTAAAAAAAGACTCGCGGTAGCTCAATGTAAGGTTTTCTAGCTGATGACTATAAAGACTTAATTTCGAATCTTCATCGACATAATTTTTTTCACCTTTATTCGATAATTATATATGTATAAATAATATTTGAAAAATAAAAATATTAAAAAATATATATAAAAGATTAAATGCTTAAGAATATCACAAGTATATCGCAAAGTGATAATTATAGAATATTCTAAGTATATTTGCAAATATTTTTTATCAAAAATGAAAAAATTCAAAATATATCTCAATAATATTCTTTACATATTCCATTAATATCTTTTAATGATATTTTGAGTACATTATTTAGATCGGATATTCAAAGATCATACGATATAGAATATCGTATGAGTATCTGTGATATACTGAGAATAATGCAAAATGATGAATAAAAATATCCTAGTAATATTCGTGAAATATCACGTGCTTATAAGGTAGGCGCCCTAATGAGGTTCGTCCTCAAAGGTCGCGGAGGGTATATCTATATATATTTTTCAATTCATGTACATATACATACAATCTTTATATAAAATTTTAATAAACAGTATAAACCGTTTATTAACAGTATTTATATAAAGTTTTAATTAACAGCAATGACTCATAAGTCATTAATAAATATTAAATATTTATTTAAGTCATCAAAAATATTTATGAACGTAGTATAAGAAAAATTAAACATAGAAAATTACTGTTTTTCCTTATTTTTTTTTATTTATTTTGTAATTTAGTTATTTTGTAAAAATAGTTTTTCATACCAAAATGTCCTCATATTCTTTATAGTATAATGCTATTATAAACAGTAATTTTTAGAATTTTGTTTTAGTGTCACCAAATTAGTGTTATAAACAGCAATTTTCTAAGTTTACTTTTATGGGTGTATTCTTATAAATTTTATGAACAATTTTATTTATTGTTTTTAGTTATTTACACTATATTATATATGGCGGAAGAAAAATATATACAAACTATATCCATTGTTTGATATATTATACAGTAAAAATTGTTTGATATGTTAACTCCGTTGTATAAAACACATGTAATTTGTTTTTCTCTGTATAAACGATTTGAAAAATCTTTTCCGAAATTAAATATAATTTTTAACATGATAAAATTATTGCAACAATTATTTCAGGATTGCATTAATTTTTTTATCTAATTTAATAAAATCTCTACTTTGGATGTAATTTGAAATTCATATAAAACTTGAATCGATTGATCAAGTATTAATGTGCTTATTTCAGTATATAATTGCGACTCAAAAAGAACAACAAAACCAGTTATTAATATACGTTATTACATTTATAATTTTAATTGCGTATAATAATTATAATAATAGCAATTACAAACAAGAGGTCAATATAATTTGCGGGTTTCGTTGAAGAAAAGCACAAGCAATGACTCCGTATTTGTATTTAATTATTGACAAATATATATAGAAAGTGATATAAATTCCGAACGAAATAATACTTTGATATATAAACTGAAAACTACTGATTCAAAGCAAACGTTACAATACGATAATTACATGCAGAGAATGCAAAGTAACGAATAATGTCAAATTAGAAAGGACACGCTGTTACAAATTGTAATAAACCGGATAGATTAAAAGCATATTTATTTAAAGTATAACTATCATCAGCAAATTGACTATGATGTTATAGAAATCTAGTCGAACCATGACAAACCCCAATAACCTTTGCAAATTTGAACTGCAAGTGCGAATACCGTTATTACACGCGGGAAATTATGTTCGCGCATATATGTACACCTGTATTCCCTATTCGATGTGTAATCAAGTACTAATAAATACTCAACGACCCAATGATTTGAATTATGATTTTAATCATAATCGAAATTAGATTGTATGCACATAATAGTGCTCTGTATAATTTTGGCGAGCTGAACAAATAAAATTTCAAACAGGTGGAAAATTTGTTCGATTTCATCACTTAACATTCAACCGTCATCAAAATATCTAATTAGACAATTTTCATTATTTATATAAATACACTACGGTTCGATTCCAACGCCTAAATTCGACTTTATTTTTCGGTTGCGCAATTCATTCTGAAATAAATATTGATTATACATTCTATACTTAGTGAATTGCGAAATGATTTTTCTTCGTTTCAATTTGTATTCAGTAAAAAATATAAATGTATACATTGGATACGATTTTCAGTTTCAAACTTTAAAAAAACGTTCATTCGTTCGTCAAATTATCTTCAAAAAAGTGTAACGTAAACTTGGTTCAAATTATTTGTTTTAATTGTATTAAATGAAACTTATTCATTTTTACCTATACATGTATAAACTCAAAAGCATATATTCAACAATTTATTATATAACATAAAAAATGTCTAATTTGAAAATTCATTAAAAATGTTAAAACGTTAAATAGTAATCATATTTATTGTATTTTCAATTATATCGTACTTTCGAAATATTATAATTGTAAAATATGAAAAATGTTTGGCAGTGTAATTGTAAAATTAGAGTAAAATATAAATAATAAAAATGAATCGAATTAACATTACGTTTTGATTTATAATAAATTTGCATCTAATAAAGAAATATTGTTAAAAATTATACTTAATTCATCATAATCATTATAATCATAATAATTCATAAAGAGCATTCCGAATAAATACATTTTTTTCTTCATTAATATCATTTATACATATATATTATTGATATATGTTTCTTGATATGAGTAAAATAATGCATTTATAGGTATTCGTTAAATTAAAATTGTATTAATTTGATTTTACAAATTTAATAATTCAATTTATCTTATTTGTGAGGTAATCAATATGATATAGTTTATACAATTATTAAATTATAAGATTATTGTAAATGATAAGAATGATCATACAATCAAACTTTATTTACACAAGTTGTAAAATAATAAGTGTATACATACCTACATTCATAATTAAAATAAACTTGTATCAAAATTTATAATATAAATAATTTATAATAATCAATCATTTATTTGATTATTTTTTTAAAGGAATTATAACGCAGCGACTGAGGTCTAATTTTTAAATTCTTAAATTACTGAATAATATTTTCGTAGAAAGTTCATAGGATCAAAAATAAATACCTAAAATATCCTGTGCAAATGTTACTGTATCTATTTTCTCTTTCTGCTTGTAACGTTTCTATTTTATATTCCTATCACAACTCTTGAACTTCAAGAAGCTCGAATGAAAATATCAGAAAATGTCAGAAAATATCAGAAGTTACGATGAAAATCTAAGAAACTATTGGAAAATCTGAGAAGCCATGAAATGTCAAAAACATAGGAACTGTTATTAAAAAGTGTTTTCGAAATCTCGTGAAAACTTATATTGGAAAATGTCTATTTATGATGAGAAAAGAGAATAATTGTTTAAATCTAATAATAAATGTATGCACTCTCAAAAACAATGTTGATCTAATATAATCTATATATAAAACCAATTATTATAACATTGGTTTACGTAAAATTTAATTCATGATTATAAGTAAATTCAGAAAATTTAATAATGTAAATAATAGAAACAGTGTTATAAACATTGTCGAATTTTTATACTTTTTTATATTTCTATTCCATATTAGTTTATCAAAAATCATCAGAACTATTTTACTATTAAATTAAAGTTTTCTGACAATAAAAACAACAGTTAAGAACTTTATTTCAATTTTATACATAATAAAGACTTTTGCAATAATTTATATTAATATAAATTAATTATTAAAATAGATTGTATATTTTTTTCATTCAATAATATTATATTGAAATTCATTAGTTAAAGAATATATTTATAATCACTTAAAACAATACTTATTTATATGCATTATATTATACACTACATGTAAAATGAAAATAAAATTTAAATTAAAACACTGATTATTATAGAATACTGAAATATATTTACATTTATTTATAATTGTCAGTATATATTTATATTTACTTATTTATGTAAAAAAATATTAATTGAATATATGCTCTATTTCGATATGAATTATTTGGTTCATATTCCTTACATATACTAATAATAAACTTATAATTATTATATATTATAAACATGCTTATTTTTAAAATCATTTTTACTGTAAACAAACATGATTGAATTAGTTGGCATGACTGTCTATTATGAATCAAACCATATTTTGAAAGAAAAAGAAAATAATGATAAAGTAATTAGTTTCTTACTGACGTAGTAGCCAGCATTGTCCTTATAGCCAATACGGACAAAAACAACAATAATTAGTTTCTTAACTCTATAAAATATATTATTAAAACCGTATAAAAATTTAGTCATTGAAAACTGTTTTATATTATTTTTTTAATCTCTGCATATAATTTAATTGAAAATATATTAATTAAATAGTTATTAACTTTAAAATATATTTATGCAAATATATGTAAATGAAATAACCTATCCATCTTTATAAAGTTTGAACGTTTAAAGATTGATGAGTTAAAAATTAAACAAAATAGTTTTTTCTTTAAAATTTAATAAAACGGACAAAGAAAATTATATAAGAGTTTAAATTTATCGCTACGCATTTTACATTAAATTAGTCAGAAAATGGAATTTGGTTTAATTTTAATAAACGATTACAATTTCGAATAGTACATGGAAGAATATTAGCAAGATAAATATTAAAATATATTACTTGATTTTCAAGCCTTTAAATTTAACTTTAATTTATCAATGAATTTATTAAGTTGTTTCTGCTTTTATGTATATATCATTTTCAATCAAAATATCAATTCTCATGATAATGTGTATCTAAATTATGTAATTAATTTATAACAAAACATAATTATACTTAATAATTTACAAATATTCAATAAAGTATACAATTATGTGAATATTTGCATGTTGACTTGCAAACAAGATTTAATTACTGACATTAAAATCAAATTTAATAAATATGACATCAAATTAATGAACATTCTTTATGTTTATAGGCATATATAACAAACATTTATATTTCTTTATTTAAACTGTTAAATTATATTATCAACTTTTTAAAAGCATTCATAACTATTTAAAACTGTATGTTATGTAATTAACATATAATAATTATAACTTTTTATTCTGAAATAGGATTGAAATGTATAACATATATCTATAATATTTAAAAAATACTAATTTTAATATAATTTTTTATTTAATATAATTATAGACAAAATAATATTTAACCATTTAACCAAATAAAAATACCTTTTATAGAAAATTATTGGTACAATATTAATTAATACCAAATTGAATTTTCATAAAATAAGTTTTTTAATGATATAATATTCTATTTAAAATATAACACTACTATATATTACATCAATTTTAGCATCTTATGTGGATATTATTGAAATAAATATAATCTTGTGACAATGTATATTTATTATATAATAATTAAATAATTTATTTGTATAATAACGTTGTCAATGTGTATTTTAAATTGATTATGTTTATTAATGATATGTTCAACTATCTTATTTTTATTGTTTAAGTTAAAAGTTAATAAATATAATTTTTTTTTAAATAAATAAATATAATTATATCATGAAAAAAATTATTACATAATCATGAAATCTATTTTTCTCATAAATAACAAAATTAAAATATAGCTTTATAGTAACTATTTAAGAAAAATTATAGTGTATTCTATGGGATACGATGTTTTGTAAAACAATAAGCTATTACAAGAATTTAAAAATTGAAAATTGATCAAATAAATAATTTTTTTGACATTTCAATAGTATTCACACTTCCCCTTTGCTTGATATATATGATATAATATTATATTATATATGAATTTAAATATAAAATAATGGTATTATAAATAAATTGAACAAAAGTGTGGGTATCGAATTGGACTTTTATTACTGAATAGGAATCAGAATTCCATTCTGTTCTTTAGACAGAAAAGAAAATAAAAAATTTTGACATGCGCTACATAGAAAAATGGGTTTATGTTTAATTGAAATCCTGCATTTAAAAAAAATTGTTTGTTTTGGAAAATGTTATCATAAACCCATTTTTTTACAAATATTTATTTTTCGTTTGCTTTCAAAACGAGTCTATTTCACGCCACGAAAAGTAACCGTATTAGTAAATCATTTGTAAAAACAAAATACTTGCAGACGAAAGACAAATTCATTTTGCTTCAGAAGAATCTGAAAATCGGTACAACAAAAAGTCGCAGATAAACCATTTTTTTGTCTTTTTGCGCGACATCGAAATTTCTTTGATTTCTACGCGACGTTAAGAAGTTGTCTGTAATTCAAAGCCAAATGTATAAAAAACCTTAAAGGCAACAGCTGAAAATTCTATTTTGATCTATTAATTACATGACAGGTGTCAAAAAAATGTATCACTTACAAACATCATCGCAGCGCCGCGCAGATCTGTATGTACGTGAAAATCTGTTCAAGAAAACGAATATATTGCAAAACAAAATACACGTCTAAGAAACGCGTATCAGTTTTCCAACATTTACACAGTTGAACCACTCTGTTATTTACGGAATTAAAAAAAAATATTACAATGTTTTTTTTTTTGTTTCATTGCAAAAGTGTATATTTTCATGAAAAAGGTCTGATTCATTTTTTCATCTATCTTAATTCACATCTTTTTTTTTTTTTTTGGTTTTTTAATTTTCATACTTTTATTATTTTTTTTATTGTAGTCAATTCAAAATAGCTGTACCAAACCTAACCAGAGTGCGTCTTAAGACTTTTAACCTTTGATAGGCACCACTGATTTTTGTTATAAATCCTTATATATGTACATCATTTTGAATCAACTGTTTTTTCAAATAAGAATCTTCAAGATTAATGAAAACCTCAAAGTTTCTTATTCGAAATAATACTTGCTCCGTCAGATGTTCTCGAAGCTATATTCTACTTACGGATGTTAACCTTTCTTGACAATTAAATTAATCCCAAATTAATGGGATCTTTCGTCCTATCATGACAAAGATGTCCAAAATGGTCAACTTTGTCAACAATTGGACAACTTATTGTACAGGGATCAAAATTAATCCCTGAGAAGCACAAAAAATGTATTTTGGTTATAATAATTAATATCAAGAGAACCAATTTAAAAAAACAGTAGGAAAAATTATTATTGACTTCATACAACCTATTTTTTATTGTTAGTCCTATTATAATATTAATTACTATACCCAATAACATTAATATTTCGCAAATAAAAATTATATTCATTTGTAAAGGAAGGAGAAACTTTAATTGGAGAAGCGAAGTAAATGAATTATTTACTTTATACTAACTTCTTGCATTAAAAATTTTCCTTTCTTTTCATTAGAACAACTCATTGTTTTGCCAAATAGTTAAATATATATATTTTATAAATTATCGTTTTACAACTCGTTTGATCGTAATTAATGAATTGTATTGTATGAGTACTTTAAAATAAGTATATTACTTATCCTTTATTCTATAAAATAATTTATAAGATATTTATATATAATTATACATACATACATATATACATACACATATATATAGGAATATATATAATAACTATTTGGCAAAACAATGAGTTGTTCTAACAAAAAGAAAGAAAATCTTTAAATGGAAGAAATTTACTAATTATTTTCAAATGTAAATGATTAATAAATTTCTTTACTTCAATTATTTCCTTCCTTCATGAGTGTATAGAATTTTAATTTGCGAAATATTAATGTTATTGACCATAGTAATTATTATCTATAGAACTAACAATACAAAATTTAATAGTATAAAATCTCTAACAATTCTTCAAACTATTAATATTTTAAACTGAGTTCTATTGACATTAAGTTGTATGGCCAAAATATAGTTTTGTGAATTTTATTTTGCCAAATAACTATTTGGCAAAACGCGACGCTGTCGTCGCGTGCTTTTTCTCGCCAGCCAATTGATTATAAAAATAATTGTATAAAACTAGTCAATTTTACAACATCTGATGTTCAATCACATTATCGTAAAAAATCGAGGCTCACGTATACAGTAGATTATTAAATAAAAGTTAAATTTAATGTTATTAAAACAATTGTTATTGTTTAGCATAAACGGTGAAAGTAATTTAACAAAAGTAGAAATATATTTCAAAACACGAAAGCTATATAAATAAAAATTGAACAAAAATTATAAAGTATAAACAAAAAAGTAAAATCTATTTGAGTTCGAAAAACTGCACGAGGGTGAATTGAATTTCAGAGTTGCATGACAGTAATTGAATATTCGAGGGTCGAGTCACTATCGATGAACTAATATCACAAAGCTCCTAATAACTTGCATGGGACGTAAGGTCGTGGTTCGCGCGGATATTAAAAATCGCGAAAAATGTAGGCAAAACGGAGAGAAAAACACGTACAGGAACCGACGATGCGCGATTTTCAAAACGAGGGCATAAAGGGGATGAGTTAAACGGAAACGCGCGGGCTGTTAAAAGTGTTTGAATTTTCCGCTTTGCTCGGCCTCCGCGCCGATAATGACTTGACCCTACCTCGCATCGATATATGTACAGTTGATTATCTATATACAAAGTATGACACGCGCTGACGCATTCGTTTGTTCTTTACTTCACCGGTCAAACTCTTTTGCACGACTTTTGAGCGATTTGTCGAGACTCGAGTTTCACGAAATTACTTCGACACATTACCTTCCTCCATGCTGTTATTGTCATCTGGCCTCGCAACATATAAACTTGGGTCTATCACTTTCGGGATCGGTTTGATCTCAGTGCCAAGTTCCTGCTCAATACGATGTAGGTTGAAGCGGTCTTCATAGGTAATTAGGTTTATCGCAATACCCAAATGACCAAATCTACCTGAGCGACCAATGCGGTGCAAATATGTTTCAGCCATTCTTGGAAAGTCAAAATTTATTACCACATTCACAGCTTGTACATCTATACCTCGTGTGAATAAATCGCTGCTTACCTATTATAAAATCATTACAATTAATACAATTTTATATATCATATGAGTTCAAACAGTTTGTAAATAAATTAATATTATTAATTTTTCATTTGCTTGATTTTGTAAAATCCAAAATAATTTGTTTACGTTGAATAATTATAAACTTCAATGTTTAATGTAAAATTATAGATAAAAAGTATAACTATGAAATAATGTAAACATGTTATTTTATCTTTTAAAATTTATACATAAAACTAATTCATAAACAATTTATTATATTCATATTGTAAGTGATGGTTTTGTAATGAAAAACATACCAAATTTCTGCAAAGTCCAGCGCGGAAATCATGAAAAACGCGATTTCTATGTGGCTGTGCCATTTTCGCATGTATATAATAACAACAGTATCCTAGATCTGTAATTTTTTTAGCCAGAAGTTCCACACGTTGCGTTGTGTTGCAGAAAATTATGCTTTGATTTATTTGTAACTATAAAATTAAGAAATATTATTAAATTAAATAATAAAATATAGAATATATTCTAAACTATTTATACTTATTTTTAAATTTAAATATTGTTATAATAATTACAATCGTGTCATTAATTTATAATTAGTATATGTACCTTTGAGAATAATGTGTTAAGGCAGTGGACTTTCTGACGTTCCTGTACAAAAGCATAGTATTGT
Organism: Psilanteris sp. ZL-2020; assembly: GCA_022817085.1. NCBI lineage: Eukaryota > Metazoa > Arthropoda > Insecta > Hymenoptera > Scelionidae > Psilanteris > Psilanteris sp. ZL-2020. The sequence goes on from JABFQC010000969.1 coordinate 15,764, forward strand.
GTCACACCCTTTAATGTTAGTTCTTCCATTAAGTTAATCTCATATGGATCTTGTAAATGCTTTTCCATAAACTGCTTTACCGTTAACGGGAACGTTGCTGAATACAGCAAGATTTGTCGTTCAGCTGGCAATCTAATAAAAAAAAATTGTATTATTTTTTTAAAAGTTTCTATAATATTTAATATTGTATAATATTTATTTATTTATTTATTCATTATATATATATTGTATAATATGAAATACAATTGAAATTTTACCTAGAAATGACATGATCTAACATTCCTTTAAAATCTTGTGACAAAAGTTTATCTGCCTCATCCAAGATAAGTATTTTGCAATGATCCATAACAGCAACTTTTTTATCCATGAGATCAAGAATTCTTCCCGGTGTCGCAATTATAACTTGTACTGTAGAAATGAAAAATATTTATTAAACATAATAAATTTGTATATTAAAAAAATATGTATGTATCTAAATAAAGTTAATAAAAATTAATATGAACAAAAACATTTTTTATATTACTAAACAAAAGAATTTACTGTAAAGATGAATGATATTGAATTTAAATTTTAAAATTGAATGTCAAAAGTCTGTTTAGAAAGTTAAAGGTAAGAATAAAAACAAACCTCTTTGATAAATCCTCATAATATCGTCACGTAAGTGTGTACCACCAGTGGTAACCATCACTTTAATTTCCATATGTTTTGCTAATTCAATCAAAATTTGTGAAGTTTGTAATGCCAACTCTCGAGTAGGCACAATAATTAAAGCTTGAATATGTTCATTTTTTGGATCAACCTAAAAAGTAAGTAACAAAATTATAGTTTTATTTTAATTATTTTTATAAAGATATTTAATGACAATTAATTCATTAATTTATTTGTTGTAATTTGCTCATTATATGTTAGCTGTATGTAGTTAAAACTAAATGCTGCATCTTAATTTAATTTGTTAACTTAAGGTGGTAAAAATAATTAAAAATCTTCCAATATAAAAACTACATTAAATAATAATGTTAATTTAGATATGATATACACCTGTTCTAAAACGGGTATGGAATAAGCTCCAGTTTTGCCTGTACCGTTCTTGGCTCGAGCCAATATATCTTTTCCGGTAAGAGCAATAGGTATACTGGCCTCCTGAATAGGAGAGGGTCGTTCCCAACCTTTTTCAAAAATACCCATTAAAAGTTCTCTTTTGAGACAAAATTCTTCAAATTCATTTCCTAATGTGTCTGTAACATCCTGTAATAAATAGATATGAATTAGCATATTAATTTAGCACATATATTAATTAATTAATTAATTAGAATATACTTTTAATTAAAATGTGAACAAATTATATCCATAACAAAGAATACTTACACTAGTTTTGGTTCTTTTGTCTTTGGGTGGAATTTTTAACTTATTCTTCCAACCCCCATCATCTTTCTTTTCCAGATCTGTTTTTGTACCTAGTCCAGAATTTAACATGTGATTTGTATTTATTTGTGTTTCAGTCATCATTTTGAAAATGGTGAAAGTTTAGATCCTATTAAAATAAATATAAAATTAAAATATATTTAAAATATTTAAAATAAGATAATATGTTATTGTTGTACCTTAAAATAATCTTTAATTTCAAAGATTAATTTAAAAATGTACAATATTCTTTATAAAATGAAATGTAAAAATATATAAAACTAAAAAAAAATGTATTTAGTATATTTGTACTAAATTCAAATTAACAAAAATATATATCTATAAAAGTCACATGTATAGTTTCACTTTGAAAAATATTCTATAATTTGAGAAGCACGTCTGTTCTTTTCAAAAGCACAAGAAATATTAGACTATTAATTATGAAACTGTTCAAGAAATGAGATAAGGTAAATTTGAAAATATTAAAGGTCATTCAATATCAATGCTACCTTCTTTTGTTTCTAGTATACAAACATGACTCATTTGTAACTTTCCTTTCAAGTCATGAAGTAGTAATCAAAAATAATAGGTAAACGAAATAAATTTTATTTCCAATTCAAATTCTGAAATTGATCTTTCAGAATTGTTCATATATTTCATAACATAATACGAAATATAAGATTATGTACCGCAATGATTAATTTATAATACTTAATTAATTATTTCAAATAATATTGTATATTACAGGGTTATATGTTACATATTACACAGGCACATATACAAACAAACAAAATAACATATGAAATTTAAAGTCGCAAATTAAAATACTGCTACTATTTTCATATTGATTAATTATATTTATAATTAGGAAGTGGATATTTTCAGTCATCTACCAAATAATAATTTAAACAAATAATACAAAATAAATATGATTCTTCTTTAAAATTAATAAATGTAATAAAAAGAAAAAAAAAGTAACCTCAAATAATAAATAAATAAATTGAAAATACGAATGTCATAATTGCTATATTAGCAAACAAGCAGTGTCATAATTATAGTAATGAACTCCAACTTCATAAATTGGTCAAAATGAAAAGACTTTAAAAATTTTAAAGAAAAGATAATAAAAAAATATTTTCTTATCATATAATTAGTTAAAGTTATTCAAAAAAATCAATACACTTCGAACGAATCAAACAAAAACACCCAATGCTCCGCCAAATCGGCAAAGCAGATGAAAGTAATTCAGCGTCTTTCAGCAAAAATTGCTTATAGAGCCAACCGTATCAATTGGAAGTTCACCTTATTATGAAAAAAACGAAAATTAAAGAATAAAAAAAACTAAATAAAAAGCAATTTGATTAATTGAACTGCGAATAGTCGTTAGCCGATTATCCAAATAAGAAAAATAATTTAAATTGAAAAGAATGGTCATATATCGAGCTATAAGCTGTGCATTCAAACGAAGTGAAACGTTGCAAGCGCGACTTAACGGTACGTAAGGGGGGAAAGGGGAAAACAATGGCTGAGGAAAGGGACGTCGATATATGATCAAAGACGAGAAATACATACACCACCCGGATCTGAGCAATCACGCTCGCGTCGGGTCTCAACAGCTGGTCAAACAATTTTTACCTTATAATGGATGGTTTTCGATGCTTCTGGCACAAAGCGCCCGAACAGGAGACAGCACGCCAAAATGGCCGTCCCAATGTCAAGCCCGAACTCGTCGTGCGCTTTGTATAACCGCAAAGTCCTGTTTGTCTTCCGCACTATTTAGGTTTGTTCGTAGCAAACAAATTTACGGCTTTGCAGTGCAACACTAATGTTTCTTGGTGCGATTTTCTGCTATTTGATCAATCGTCAAACAACACGCTAACTTTGAATATTTTGAATCTGTTCTCACTACAGAACATGCGATTTATATAGTAATTTTTCAATTCGTAAGCACGTAGACAAGTAGCAACTCTCGTACAACCGGTATACTGAGCAGTTGAGCACGGTATGAATAGAAGTAGAAAGACTACGGACGTATTCTGTAGGACTACGGCATCATTGTTGCACGTTGGTCCTAGTTAAGGGAGGGGCGTCGACATGTCAAAATGCACGTTCATTGGCTCAGCAAATGGCGTCCTTTTTCTTCCACGCTATTTTATTTTCATACGACTTTTTAATAATTCATCAAATAATTATTTTTAAGAACAAAATCGAGCTGGAAATAGGCGTGAATATGTGAATTCTTTGCAAATATTATATTTGCTATTTTCTTATTTTGTTTACACTCTATAATTATGGCATGTCTACCGACAGAGGTCAGCACTTGTTACTTTAAACTTTTAAAGCGGCCTTTTTGAAATCGGAAATAGAAACGGCAGATAGTTTATATATATTAATAGTTACTCGTTTGAATAATACCTTTATTGTTCGGAAATTTAATGTATTTGAATAATTTAAATAAAAAGAAATTACTAATAAATTTGATTAATAAAAGATATTCACAATTATCAATGTGATAAGAAGAAATAAGACCAATGTCAATTTCAACGTAACTTTTGTAATGTAGAATATAATGTAGAAGAAAATAAAACAGAAAACCGACTTGGATTATTCGTCTTTTAATTGTATATAATTTAAAATATTATATCAATAATTGAATCATTAATTTAATTATAAGTAGTACATTTTTTTATGTATTTCCTTATAAAAATTACATGTTTTTATACTTTTTGATATTCTTGAGAATATTTTAATATTAATAACTTTAATAATCTAGAAATTTATAAAGAAAAATTTACTACTTTCTAATACATATAATACATAACAACTGAAATGTAAACAATATATATTAAGCTAAATATATAATTAGTAAACTTTTAAAAATAAGAAAAAAAATTAATGCCATTTAATATAATTCTCGTCTCATGTAATTTTTAAATAATTCTTGTAAATATATTGTAAATATTTAAAATAAACTTTAGGTATAATCCGAATTAAATATAGTCAAATATAGTATTTGGTATGTATGAATTTCTTATTATATGTGTCTCTTTTATGTATTTTTTTGTGATGAAATACACATTGCATGAATAAAAATATTGAATATTTTGAATTATTATATTTTATAAATTACTGTTATATGTTATTGTATTAATTTTATTTTATATCAATAAAGGGCGCACTTATCTAAAGTGAATTGTCTATCCTTTATTAATACATACAATATTGTTAGAAGCCGAACACGCCATTATTAAATATACATATATTATTAAAAATATATTAGGAATATGTATATATAGTATTTATATCACTATTACTATGCATGACTATGAAACTAAGTGAGAAGTGAAGTATGACTGTATGACGATCTGTACAGTGTGACTCTCTGTGTAGTATGTTGTTTGTATGTGTTGGTTTGTGTTTTGTGTGATTGTGAATTGTGACAGTGTTTCTCAATTCGCAATTTGTGGCGATCTGGCGGTAAAACTTTTAACAGAAAACAAATCTTAAATTGTTATTAATTTAATGTTTAATATATAGTTTGTTATAATCAAGTATACTATTAATTATGAATCGCAATTTTATTAAAAAAGCAGTAAAACTGCATCCGTTACAAAAGAACAAAGAATCAGAGTTAGATAATGTTACAAAAATGAATCAAAATTTAAGAAGAAAACGAGTTTTGGAACTGTTTGACCAAAATACTACAGAAAAAAATACAAAATCAGCAACAGATTTATTAATTGACCATAATGTCGAAAATAATGTTAAAAACATAGATAATGATGAACAAAAAAGTCCAAATAATATTGAGTAAGTATAATATAGATATATACCTTTATGTGAAACTTATTAAATATACAAGTTATAAATATCATTGCAATTATAAAAATATCATTAGCAATGTTATTAATATTTGTATCTTGCATATAAATGTATTCTCTTCACCTGATAAAAAAAAAAAAAATTCAATAATTATTAAAATTGTTTAATCATTATTTAAATATTAATATTTTAATATTTACATTTTTTTTTTTTATTTTATTTAGATTTTGAAATATACTTTTGGAACATTATACATACTATATAATATTTTAAATACAATTATTATATACAATTTTCTGTTAGTAATATGAATGTTAAAATACAGATGTACTAATTTTATTTAGTTACATAGATATTTCAATGTTGTTTATGGAAAGAAAACTACAAAGAAACATAAAACCTGGGATGGTGATGCATTACTTGAAATTTGTAATCAATGTGCTATTTTAAAAGTAAGATTTGTATTTAATTATAATATGTTTACATTATCAGTGGTATAAAATAAATTAATAAATGGATTGAATTTATAGGAATCTAATGGCAAAATTATAGGAAGAACTTCAGTGAAATCTGGAAATATTATTGAAGGCTACCAGTTTTCTATTGGTAACTTCTTAGTAGAAGTAAGTGGTATTTTTAATGTTAACTTACCATAAATGCATTTAAATGTATATAGTATAATCATAAAACTTTAATTTTCTCTCACAGGTAATTGAAAAAGTTTGTCCAAATAAAATATTAAAAAAGAATAATTCACAAACTGAAATTGAATTAATGGAACCCCCAATTAAAAAAATGAAACAACAATTCATTCCATTAAAACCATTTGGTATAAATATATTTCTTTTTAGTATATATTTTCTATAATAACTTTCATATGTATATTATTATATTATTG
>JABFQC010000970.1:0-21879 GCA_022817085.1 Psilanteris sp. ZL-2020
ACATGGTAGTTCGCACGATAAAGCACGCCAACGGTAACGAGGACGTGGGTGGGGAACGGGGGCAGGGTGAAGGGAAGGCATGAATGCGCGCCACAACGCGGCCACTTTACTCTTAGAAATAATCCATTTCGCTTTACCATCTCGGCCGATTAAAATAACGATCTATTTGAACAAAGAAAGGCGCGTGGGCGCACGTGGGTAAAAGAATCATCTTTTTAATTAAGCGCTCCGCGGCCCTCGACGCATCTCCGCCAGCGAGATTCATTTCATTAATTACTATATTGTCCATTCAAATATTACTTTCGACCGCATTGCAATCTCTCGATATGTTATATGCATTGATATACCAATCGACGTGCGCAATCCGCAAACCTCTCTCGTTCGTCGCTTATTATAAATTCCTATCGTAATTTGAACTGAGGTTTCATTGGGCCACGAGTCAACTTTTGCGTTATCCTCGGGTCATCTCGAAATCAACGATTGTTAAATAATCGCGCAATTTTACGAATTTCTTCTGCGGCTTGAGTTCTGGTTCCCTGGTTTGCTCGGTTTCAAAGCGATAACAGGCTCTTGTGCGGTATCGCAATTGGGACGCGATGTAGACTCACACGTGTATGTATATCAATATATCCATCTATATATATATATGTATAGCGAAAGAATGATTTGCGAAATAATTTAAGCGCCCGCGTACGCTTAGCGATCGCGCATACGGCTTTGCGCGCTCGCGGCATACTATGAATATGTATGATCGCTCTCATCGACCCTTCGGCTTCTTCTCCGTACGCAATCCATACCTTCTTCTGCTCCTTTCGTTCAGTTTCTCGCCGAGAGGGAAGGTGTATAACCCCACCACATTTTTCTTCCACGCTTCTTCCTTTCTCGCAACGCGAGAATCCGAGCCAAAAGACGAGGCGCTTTGCAAATCATTTTTATTACATAATTTATTCAAGATTATCGATCCTTGCGCGCCGAGTGGCTTAATCCGATCATTCATTAATGTTGCCATTTAAGGGCGCGGCTTTAGTTGTTCGCGCGGACAGTTTAAAAAGCTTTCCGTTGTTGTTGCGGCGGAAATAAATAAATTTATGGCCGCACTAAAGTTGCGCCGCGCGTGATAGCAATTCCGAGGCTTTCATTGCTCCGATACTTTTCGCTACATATCATAATCCGGGGTGCAAGTTATGCGCGACGTTTCGTGCCGTTGATGATGACGATAATGATTATTCCGACGCGGGTAATGATGATGACTGCGACGCCGACCCAGACGACGATGATGATGATTGCGTAGCGAAGACGGCAATGACAGTCGAACCGTAAATATTGATGCCCGTAATAAACGCAGCCAGCCGTAATTACGTTGGCGCATTAATTAATACGCATTTTCGTTGGTCGTTTGTTAATTGATACGCGCGCGACCAGCCGTGTCAAAAAGCTTATTAGCGCGCGGGCATTTCGAACAATAACGCGCGCGCCACGGCTTAAATTGCGCCAACAGATACGTCTTTATGGCGCGAAATTTCGACGCCCCATGCTCCCCCGACGATTATGTCATACCTTTCGCCCATCGTGTTCGTCGTCGCTTCTTCTCTATCGCGTAATGCATACATTTACAATTTAATGAAAAGCCCCACTGCGCCGAGATGTAAATCGTCGGCGCAAGTTTTACGCTGTTTTTGCGCTCGTTTTCGCCCTCGGTTAGTTTTGTTTAACAAAGCTCTCGGCAAATATCATTTTTTCGGCTCGGACGCGCCGCCGAGTCCGCGATAAATAAATGACGCGCAGTTAATGGAAAAATTCGCGCTCGTAACTCGTGCATTTTGGATCGCTTTTAGCGTGCTTTTCGGAACCCGAACCGCGCGCGAGTTATGGAATTATGAAAATTCATAAGGCCTTCGCTTTGCGTCCGAATATGACATATCCGAATATCCCGGTATATCGATAATCGGCAAATATGCGAGTTGTTAATAACGCTCCGAAAGTGTAATTTATACTTGAGCGTCGCCGCGATATAATTAATGGAAATTTTTGCGCGCAATTTATTTGCGGCGCGTATGCAAATTGCGATTCGACAATTTTGCACGTCGTTTCGCACACGGGGCGTGCAGTCTTTATTCCGCGGTGTCGTTAAAGATGGCGAACAATACCAACCGAAGATAGCGTAAATATCAATTTACCTATCTTAAACCGCGCTGCGAGAAAAATTCCCAGCTTTGGCGTAAAAACATTCAACATATTTTACGGCGCAAAATTAACATACGCGCCATCAGTTATCCGGTCTTATCCTTTAGCTTCCTCATTTTCCTATCGAACGCGGCAATTTAACGATCATATTTTTCGTCCGCAAGCCATATATCCGAGGCCACCATCGGTTGGGAAATGTTTTGCTACTTTTTGCGCGCCGCGCGGCCCGACTCCCGAAGTTGGCAAAGTTGCAACGCGATCGCGCCTCGGTTGTGTGTTTAATGGTCACCGGGGTCGGAGGTCGCATCAATTACAAAAGCCCGAAATCGTTGAATCAAATTCGGCCGTTCGAAATTATCGGGCGGCTTTTTTTGCACGGATAAAAGAGGTTGCTTTGCGCGGGGGCGGGGGTCAAAAAGAGAATGGCCCGTCCGGACTCTGGCGCGCTGTAACTGGCAGTACAATTTCACAGATATGACATAAAAAGTTTGCCATGAGCGCACGAGCAGATCCTGTCTAGCTGTGAAACTTCGAAGCGGAATATCGCGTTGCACAATTGCAAACATTAAGAGCGCGCTTCGAAGATGCTCTCGGCGCTCACGGAGCGGCTGATTTGCCTATCTCGGCCCTAATTGTGGGTTAGGCAACAATGAAATGTGAGTCAGTCGTTGCGTTGCGTCGTTGCTCATTAACATACAGACCCCACGAATGCGCCGCACCGCTAATTACTACCTAGGCATTTCCTATTCGACGTTTATAGCGCTCCGACCAGCTGCACTTTCGAACGCCTGCGCAAAAACGGTATCGTCTAGCGCGCTCCGAGAAGTCAAGAGCACGAGAGACCGAGCTTTCGATTAGGTTTCCAAAGCGTTTTACGCGCCGCAGCTGCACGATGCACACGTCTACTTAAACGTCGCGGAAATGGGCGCTTTGCTTACTATTTGCAAGTGATTTGGCGTTACGATGCCGAAAAGTACTCGTCTTTTAAAAAGCTCGATTATCGTTCGGATAGAGTTATTAACTCTATTTAAATAGAGTTTAAATAGCACGATAAAACGCTTTCTAAAAAGCCCGGAGAAATAATGAGAAACTTTCCGCGTCTTTTATTTGTGAGCAATTTTATATCAAAAGTTGATTTATATTGCGTCGGGATGGAAACGCTATGAAAATTTAATTTTAAATTAAGTCGTTGCGGGTCGCGGCATTAACATGTTGAATATGAAAAATAAACAATATGGTTACGGAAAGCGCGCGTAATTTGATTGTAATTCAATATTTATGTCAAATTGAAAATATTCAAATTACAGCGCGGTTAACAAATGAATAATAAAAGGGCCAATGTTTCTCATCTTTTATGCCGGCAATTCGAATTACGACGAGAGATCGGTTAGTATGACAACAAATTCGACTTTTATGCTTGCTTTTATTTAAATCAGCAAAGGCGGTTCGCCATAAAGTCTAAATTGCCGAATTAAAGCGCGCGCCATTTGTCGGTCGCCAATCTAAATTTTGCGAGCGTTATTTTGATGCAAAAATGCGCAATAACGTCGAACGGGGGGGAGCGCGCGGCGACAAATTCCCCCGGCGACGGCGCTCGCGTGTGCGAACGCGCTCGAAAAGTTTGCGCCTAAAATTACGCCGCGATTATTATATTAACCCGAGGAATTCCATTAAATCTTACGAGAATCTTCTTCGGGTCGCATAATAAAAGTTCGCAACTCCATTCGCAACTGTGCACTCTCGAACGGCGCGCGCCGTATAAAACTAATATTTACTGGGAGAAAAAAGTTCCGGCGCGGTGCAGTTGCGGGGATGAACCTTCGCATCGGTCATTCGTTAAGTACGGTGCTCAATTTCGGACGCAGGGCGAAGGCGAAATGAAAATAATGACGAGGCGGAATAGCTACTTTATAATATCTGAAAATAAGTTGTCTTATCCAGGAGACACTCGTGAAATTTATTTCCGTCTATTTGTAAGCACGAGTAGTGAAAGTCGAGTATAAAGGCGCTCGCGTTCTCGTATTTTTGTTGACTTTCTTTGATGTCCGCCTCTACTTAAGTCCGCAATTTATACCGCGATTCTATATATAATCTTTATTTCTCGTAAAACGCGAAATAATTATAAATACCTGTGATTCATTTGACAAAATTCGGAAGCCCGCACGTGCGTTATTATAATTCAGCTCGCGCACAGACGCACACATTCACGCCCACGGAGTTGCTCTGATAATCAGAATCATTCGTTATCGAATAGATTTCCGGTCCTCCTCGGCTCAATAAATCAATAAAAATAAACTCCCGAGTATTCCATAAATTAAATACAGTTGCGAGTAAATAAAATTCGCAACAATATAAAAGCGCAACGATTCAATAAAACAACTTAGTATCCAATTAAGGAACGCTGCTTTACAATTTGAAATTCATTTTGCGCGCATAAATTTCATTTCCGACATCAATTAAGGACGGCGCCGCGGAGAGGCACGAGAAAAAAGGCGCAAAAGAGGAACCGGGAAAAGAGAGCCGAGCGCTCCTTTGCTTCATTTTTTTACAATGTATTTTCGCAGTCCGTCAAGAATTAAGAGTGCGTCGTCGTTGCCGAGATTTATGAGAATTTGCATTAATATCTCGAGCGAGAACGAATGCGTCCATGTAAAAGGAGATTATCATTGCGCGCGACGCATACCGGAGTGACGCGTGATTCGCATAGAGAAGAGCCCGACGAAGCGAGACCCCGGCATCAAAATTTGACCGCGGCTTCAAAAATGCGTCGCATCAACCGCACACCAAGTTGCCGTCAATATGCACCGCCGCGTCTCGTTCTCGTGTCGATTTTTCATTAGACGCATGGATAAATCCCATTCTTCCTCCGTTTGTTTTGATCCGGTGATTGGGCGCCGCTTTACGTAAATGAACTTGTATTTAAGCATTCGATTTGATACCACCCAAATACAAGACGCTTTTTTCTTCGCGAATTTGTGTTCTTGTTTTTTCGATCGTTTGTTTATTTAATATTTATTCATTTAGTTTACAATGAAATCAGAAAGAAACAAAAAAAATGAAAAAATAAACAAAATTCGTACGTATACGCGTTGCCGTTACCTGTTTGTCGATAGACTTTCATATTCATAGACTATATTATGTACAAACTCTTTCGTGTTTCATTATATCGTTGGAACAAAAAAATACTAAGCATGCAAAAACGGGTAATTACTATTCACGGTTTTCAAACGCGTAACCGTGAATCAAGTTGGCTTAATATTTTAATGAAAATAACTTGTAACGTTAAGTTCTTTACTTTTTCCTTCGATGTAGTCAATTATCAATTCGAAAAATTTTTGTCACGGTACGGACTTTTTATTATGCACACACTTTTGTAGTTTATGTTCAAATATATATAACAATTTACTTTGATGGACGTCAAATGTGAACGAAACGTACAGTTGTATAAATAAATATTAATTTTACTCGCATAAACGAGTTTTGTCATCGGTTGACTTATTTTACGAGCTCAATTAGTGTTCGGTTTAGAAACTGCGGAACTGAAAAGAACATCCATATGAAAATGAAGCAATACGTGAACAAATTTGTGCATCAAGTATCGTGGAGAGACGCGGTGTGAAACGCCGAAATGTAACTTCCGCATAGTATACTTTTAGTAGGTTTCATTCTCTTTTTTCCCTTTTACCATTCTGTCTCTCTCTGCCTTACGTACAGTGATATGTAACGTGGATGCGCGTTACATGTGAATACACAACGTAATCCAGCTGTGTATTAAATGCCACCGAAAGCCTTATTGTCGCTCTTCGCCCGATTAATCCATTTTGGAGACATCAACAATTTTTCCAATATTCAACACGCTTTTTTTCCAAACACGCTTCACATGGTACATGCGGGTTTTAATATACTTAAAATATTAATATAGTCAATGTGTAAACTAAAACACATTTTCTGAAATATATGACTAAAATCATAATTATTATTGAATTCCAATATATACACATACGTGTATATCTGAAGATATATCTATATATATTTATACTACCAGTATATAGGTTCAAAATTTTACGTGTATTTAATACTTTATTGTGACAGACTTGTAATTAACTGTGAAATATATAATGTTGTAGTTGAGTTCGTATAATTGCAAAGAAATGTAATGTCTTTATTAAGGACAGAAAACTGGAAATGACTTATTCATATAATTCGAAAACTGATAAAATCGCGAAACGTCGTGTCACGTGAGTGAAAAAGTTGCCTTAGTAACGGACGAGGACTTGTCTGTATTATATATTCTTGGAAATTTTTATCCATCTAAAATCTCGTCCGAAGTGGCGACTACATATTTTACGGTTCTACGAAAGACAACTCAATTATCCGCACAAAGGACTAGCCCCGAATACGACCACGGTTATATGAGATTAGATAATTAAGTGGTATCAAATGAATTAAAAGTTCTATTATATACTCTTGTGTTGTGAATTTACAAATTTTCGTTCTTTTACACAATTAAGTGTCATTAAATTTTACTCGGCACTCTTTTACGTATATTCATTACGTGCATGGCATATACACAAATATTTAATTGCGAAACGATTTATTTGTTTGAAATAATATCTTTTTAAATTGACGTATAGTTATTATAATTTTAATAATTATATATCCCCTTAATGAGAATCTACTTGTAAAAATAATTTGTTTTAGTAAAATCAGATAAATGTTTTCTCATTTAAAGTATAACGAACGTTATAATTTATGTTATAATTTAAATTGATTGTACTTGATAATAAAAAACTTTATAATAAGAAATTCTTTTCATTGCGAAACAAATATAATATTTTAAAATGTATTTTCGTTCTACATTATAAGTATAAAACATGAAGCAGTTAAGCCATATTTGTGTATTTTACACATTTCAATTTACAATCGTTCATTTTCCATAAATATAACAGATTGCATTAATGTTTTGGTTACAGTCAACAATTCTCAATATATATATATAAATTTATTCAATAGATTAACAGTTTTAAAACAACGACTGTCCTTAAAAATCTTACGTAAACAATTCTTCTTAAGTACAAGCTTTAAAATTAATAATTTTTCTTTTGAATTAAATTCAAAAAACAATATAAAAAGTATTATCGCATTATATTAATAATAATTAATTTAAAGCGACAATAAGATACTTGCTGTAAAATGTAAGAACGTTATCGTTTTATATTAATTACGAAAATCACTTGTAATCCTATTACATTTTTCTATGTGAAATGAAGGTTTCACCAAATGTCACTTTAGTATATCCGACTGCGAACCATTAATCTAAAGATTTTCATTTACAAGAGCACTATGTGCTGTAACAATAACGTATTAATGCTGACATATGGTAGCTGATCCTGGAGGAATTAAACAGATTTCGATAATAGAAGATACACCCCTTTGGTAACTTCGGTAGTATATGATTAAAAATATTAATTTGTCTAAAATAATCCCTAGCGTTTACTCGACGAAGTTTTGTATGGCCGATGTATACACGAGTTGAATAAACATATGACTTGCCATAATAAATATACATACCGCGGTAAAAGAATTGTGCATCAATATATGAACAGAAGTAATATTTATATTAAAAAATAACCAAATAAAAGTATCCCCTTGTCTCAATATTTGTATTTCAACGAAATACACTCATTTCGTAATCGACGAAAAAATTGTTTTAAAACGCAAATAAGACGAATCAAAAAAATCTTATTTATATAGAAAGGTTTATTGTGATCACAATTGATGCGTCTAATAAATTGATACAAAACCATTAATAACGTATTGTTTCAACGAGAAATAGCGTGCAATATATATAAATATGCAATCATATATATATATATATATATGCTATATATGTTTTAATCCATTAACGTTTCAATTTTGAAAGCAAAGTTTTCCAAAGTCGTTTTAGTGATATATGCATATGTATACCATGCATAACAATATTATGCGGCGCGAGTAGATGTATTTGATTTATGGTTCAGTTTACGTAATACAATGAATAAATTAAAGAAACAATTGGTGTTACTACGGCGCAGTACTGGTAGCTGGATTACGGCAATCAGACTTGAAACAACTCTGATCAGGCTACGGCTAACAACTTGACTGTAACAGTAATCAAGAGTTCAACCAGACTTGGTCAGCATTGCACTGACCAATACTGCACCGGAATCATACCGGAATTGGATAACTATCAAGGATAACTCTCTAAATGGTTTAGTATCTGAGACCAGACGAATAATTATACTTTAACATTTAGCTGTGAATTTCCGTTCGAGCTAGTTGCGGAGTTGGTTTATAACGATTCAAATTTACCAAACCAAGGTAAAATCAGAAATAGCTCCAATTTGCGTGGGACGGACAAATGAAAACGCGTCGGACCGGCTGCTTAATAATTAAGTAACTTTTTAGCAAACGCAAAACACAATATTCTAAATGAAACAATTTATATATATTTATATATACTCCTATAAATCGAGCGACGCGCTACGTTTTGCTTCGATTACACTTTATTGAGTTTATCTATAAACATAAATCATCTCGAATTACAGAAAATGTTGTTGCTAAATAATTGCAAAACGGAGCAGTCGGGGTACTTAAATTACAAACGCAAATTACTTGCTTCGTTTAGCTCGCGTAATTTATATACTGGACCGAATGCTAGATAGGACTTGAGTTAATAAAGAATCAATAATCCGAATTTGGACGGCGCGTTTTTGGGCCGCGCGCGTACGCTTCGGCGTGCGAAAGTCGGCTCGTCGGATCGGCCGGGTAACGATCGCATGGATCTCATTTGCGGCACAAATTAGTCGTAGACCAGGGCCAGCCGTGCTCGCGCTTAATGGGCGCTCGACACGCGAGGCGAGGTTAGGTTAAGTTTAATGAAGACCGCGCGTTGTTATCCGTGACGAAGAGCGGCTGCGTGGCTTTCGCGTGTCTCGCCATGAATGCGAGTTAAACGAAGATTTATGCCGCGACGCGTAAACATAAACAACAACAATAAGCAATCCCGGCGTATTGTCCTGCCGGTAGCGAGAGCGAGCGCTTTCCGTCCTCGTCGCGAACTAATAACCGGCTGTAACGCTTTTCACGCGACTTTTTAGCGCGGCGCGCGCATACGCGCCGCTCCCCGACAATTAGCACCCAATTTCAGCGAGTCGAGAGTATCATCCATATTGCAATGTTAATCAAATAACATTGTTTTGTTACGCGAGTAATGTTTGGCGAATTACGCGTGGACGGAGCGCGTCGGCTTGCCGATGCCACGCACGTCGCGCGAGTGTTTAAAATTCATGTAACGAGGGTTATTAAAATAAATATTGACCGTACGCGCGATTGGAAATTAAGAGCTACGTCAATGTTGTTTGATGATATTCCCGTAATTACGCGCCGGGCGCGCACTTAATTCGTGCGAGCGCGCGTTCTTGCGCTGAAAGAGTGTCGACGCTTTACTTGCATTTTTTTAACATTAAATTTGACGTACGTAATGTAATTGCAGAGAACGTCGGAGGAAAACGCAAAATAAATTATCATAAGTGGGAATAATAAAACCCGGCAGCCGGGTTGAAGTTGAAAGTTAATGTCTATATATATTTCCTCGTTTAGGTACATCAGCGGAAAAAAATTGTACGAGACGGATGCGGCATGCGGATGAATGAACAAAATTATAAAGACATATATCTTCTTTTTAATTTTTCTGCGTACGCGTGATTTTTTTTTCTTTCTCTTTTTTGTTAAGTTAAATTAACGGGAAGCACATTTTTGAGAATATATTTGCGTAATTGAAATTAGGTTGTAAAAAAGTTTTTTGTATGAACGCAATTACAGAAATAAAATGAGAATAAAAACTGCAAACTTTGTAATAGATAAAACTGTGCACTTGAATGATGAACATAGTTTGCATAGGTAAAGTTGTTGTAGTGAAATTTGTCGTAAAATATTGTCATTTTGTTTTAACACACGCAGACATCGGATCTAAATTTCAATCGCGTATTCTATCGCAGCCAGTGGTAATAATTAATGGCATAATTCGTTCTAATAAGTAATAGTTGTAATGCATTATTTAAACGTTAATTTGTGTTACAAATATATGTTTCATGCATATTGTATCGTATTATATCTATCATCATATATAGTAAATAAAATAAATGAATGTTTATCAATTTTATTCAATTGTTTTATACGCAGTGCCTTTTAATGCTTAATTAATTACTTTGTTTATTAATAAAGAATCCGTCAATTATTTAACTTCGTTACAGGTGTATTAAATTATAAAATGAAATTTAATCTTATGCTGTGCTTTTTTCCAATTATTGTTCGATTATTACATAATACAATAAATATCAAACGGTACGTTTTATTTATCATCTTTTTTCGTTAATATTGATATCTGAATATCAATAATAACAATTGATCAAGCGCCGCTCGAAATTATAAAAGCTTATCGTCAATTCTATCAATCCTTGATCGTGTTTTTCTAAGAACACTTGATGCAAAGTTGACTTAAGTCCAAAATAATCAAACATCAAAGTTTTTAAGCTTCAGTCGTGAAAAGTGTTTTTGTCAATAGATTAGTATGTTTAAACAGCAGTTATATCCTTTTTACATTGTATTTATACTCTTGTCATTGTGTTTGAACATAGTTTTTTTTGTACAAATTGAAGTATTTCAGGTTGTTATCAGTTAACAGCGCCGTTTCAGAAGCTCGTGAATCAACAGCAAGTTTAATATAACTCAGAAGAGTCTTTCTAAATCTGGTCCAATTGTATTAAGTTCACTGAAATCCTAATAATCTCTCTAATTCCGCTCTAAATTCTGCTAAACTTGCGAAAATTTGACAATATTTTGACAGGATTTCCGCTAAACAAACATAGCTTAACAAACTGAGATAAGTAAGAGATTGAAAAACTTTGTATTATTGAGCTTTTTTGACAGAAATTCAAAAACTAATATTTCACTGTGTTATAATAACACGTAAACTTTTCAAAATAGCCTTTTATCTGCGAAAGTAATTGAAACTTATCAATAAGCAATTCTAAAGAGTTTAAAAAGTATTATTAGTTTGAACTTATCGTAAGAATGAAATTAAAAAGTATTTACAAGTGACGTGTGTCATGTCGATCTCCAATCAAATTAGCGAGGCTTGAATGAAAGCTCGAAAGTTTGAAAGAATCCAAGTAACTATATATATTTGATGGAAAATTGGACGGTATTAGAAATATGTATATTATGTTAATGAAATATAATGAAATTATGTTGAACAACGTTCAACGCTGTACTACAATTTGTGAAGAAATTATAACGTTCGAGGAGCAATTTATTAATATTTTACGGTATCCACAATAGCCATACAAATTTAAAACAATAATTTTATCTTCCGAAGAATGTTTTCGTCGCGAGATAGGATCTAATACCAGCTTTGACATTTCGACAATCTTGTCAAGAATGAGATAATCGACATTTCGATTATACTTTACATGCCCTCAATAATTACCTTCCTTGTTTTATATTCAATAACATACGTATGTGTGTATATATATATATATATATATATATATATATGATTATACGTGAACTTTCAACTAAACCGTTACAGTCTTGTTATTTTTGACAGTTACACAAATTGATCGGCGTCAAACATTCGTAACAGGAGAAGGTCGCAAGGTGTGCTTTGGGACAAGATTTTAAATCTCCGAGTGATTACCGAGCACAATCAAATAACGTGTAATTATCAAATTGCCGTACGTTAAAAAAGAAAATGCGATTATTCGAAAGCTACCATCCCGGCGAATCGGACGAAACGTAGTTTGTTGTCACTCGTCTACGTGAATGTTTAACTTGTCAGCGCGCAGTCAAATTTCGCGCGAACCGCCCGGCGCTGCCAACTCCGCGGACTCGCGTGCCAAAAACCGCGACCGAATGACAGCCATCCGTCAGCCGCGCGCTGCTCCATCGAGCTCACGCGACGAAACGCATCGACTCAAATCCAAAATGAACTTACGCTCATATCCTCCATCGTGGTATAAATCCTGCGGCTGATTAATTCCAGAAACAAAACGCTGGGTCTCGATCTGCTCGCAATTGCGCTCACAAACAAAACCAAAACCCGCCGCTGTTGTCGTTCGCACTGAATAAAACCAAAACAGCACTTATCCCGAACAAGTTCCACTCACACTCGGTGCGATTCACACTTCTTGAATCGTTAAAACGCCCTGCCGAGACGCAATGGGAACATGATCTTGCCAAAACACAGTGTCTCGCAAATCGATCCGCGGGTCAGGTCGGGGGTCAACGCACGTCACCGACGCTGGTCCCGCGCGATCGGCGCCACGACGCTGCGAGCGCGACGGCACGTGCTGTCGCGCCGTGACAACATTTTCAGACCACTCGTTAAAGTCTCCCCGAAAAATTGGCCGCAATAACCACCGCGGTGGCCTTCTCGCGCGTCTCTGCTCTTCTTTGCTGGCGAGCGAGCGAAATCGCCAAGGCCTCGGCCGGAGCTGGATCCGCCGGCAACCGGGACCACACACAGCCGTTCTCGTATCGGACGGGACGCCAAGGGGGGAACCACCGTGATCGCGAGATCGACTTTTCGCGATTTCAAATTCGCGCGCGTTTCCCGCCGACTCGCTGGGTGGTCTCGCCGCGCTAAATTCAAAAACCTCGCTATCTCATGGTTATGCGATTTGCACTTCAATCTTCGCACCACTTATCAATGCTCGGTTCCGCGCATCGGCTTGGATGATTCCGCGATACTGTTTATTAATCAACTTGACGATCCGTGCGTCGTCGTTGACTCTGACAGACGTCGACCGGCTGTACCGACAAATCGTCCTCACACCGGCGCGACCAAAAGCGCACTGACTCTGGATCTCGCTCGAGAATTCAGACTCGGTGGTGGACGTGGTGGGGTCGGTCTTTTCAGAGCGAGAGAGAGAGAGATACGCCGAGGGATAGAGAGAGCGACGGAATGAGAGAGAGAGGGAGACCGTGCGAAGAGGGAGAGGGGTATAGCTTTTCCGCCGGCAGTACGGCCGGTGAGAGGAGGGGGGGGGGCGAGCGGAGCTACTACTACAACTCGCGCGGCGCGGACTCACCAGGCTTATCTCTTATCTGCCGGGAGGAAGGGCTTTATTATTATTATATTTACGAGACGTTATCGGGCCAATCCGTTGATATTGATTCCGCGCATTGAAGTGCGATATTTGCTCTCCGTGGGGTTGCGCTTTGATTAGGGATTTTTATAGCGGCGATGAGATACGTGCGCGCGGATGTTTTTACGGCGATAGCAATTATTAATGAACCAATTTATGAAATATTTCGAGTAACGCTTCTTAACGAGTGGGATTAGTTTTACGCAAGTGAATATTAACAAAAAAGTAGCAAGCTTTGTCAACCGACCGACACCCTCGGTCATTATTTCATACGTTTCGAACAGTTTAAATCGTAATTGCTTCAATTACTCGTGCATGTGACCGTGCATGTGTGTGTTGTGGTTTGACTTTTTTCGGAGGCAGGAAACGTGCTTATTCAGAAGACTGATCAATGGATTTAAGAAAACGTCAGAGTTTCGAATTTTGTAAAACGCACGGATTTTGGATAGTCTATATAGTTTTTTCAGTTGGATTTTTTACCGTGATTTATGGAAACAAATTACTTCCTACTTTATTCATAATAGATACGAGATTATAAAATGTATATATTTTTATCTTGCGCGTAAAAATATATTTCGAAAAATTATTAACATTCACTGTGCTGTACTCAGTTTTCAATGAAATTAAAAAAGGAATTATTTGCAGTACGTTGTTATTTTCTATAGTTAATACGATTCAGAATTTAATTCATTTTGATTATGCATTTCATGGTCGTTGTTCGATTTAAAATATATATACTCAATTAAGAAACAAAATTAAATTTATATATAATTTTATCGTTTACATATATATGTAAGATATATTACAAATTATCCTTTTTATATTCTTAATATTTCTGAGTTACAGAAAATGTATTGAATATTTTTACCTGTAATTAATCATCTAATTTCATTATACGATTGTAATTATGTAAAAAAATGTTCAACCATGTTATTATTCAGAAAATTATTACTTAAATAATTAATAACAACGTACAGAGAAATGTTTCAAATTAGTTATACCAGTACATTGTATAATAACATATTTAAAACATTTTCGAGGTATATTAATTTAATTTTGTCCGAAAAATCTAATTTCTATCAAAAGCATAATTAGTTAAATAATTAGAGCTCATGTTGCGCTATTTTTCATAAAAATGTTTGCAACATAAATTTACATACAAACACGAATTACAATGCATATACATTCATATTTTTTATTCCATTGTATTTTAACGTATGCTCAAAAATTATGTAATTTAACTGAATTCTGCTTACAACCATATGCAGGTATAAATATAAATTAACTAAACAAGATAAGTCCAGATAAATTAACCGCAATTCTATCGGCTTATTAATTGACTAAAATATCTATTAATTGTTCAGCGAAACTGCGTTGGGTAATTAAAACATAAAACTAAATAAAAATATTATTACCGCAATCCTTTCATTATCCTCGGTTTTCCGTATGCACGCCAGGTATTATATACATTGTATATATATAAATAAAACGTAACACAATGGAATAACGTTAAAAAAAGATATTATTTTCCGAAATATTGCAATTAGTTACAAGAGAGTTCGGAAGAAAAATGTTTGATTAAATTAATACAAATTTAATTAATTATACGAAAAGCAAAATTAAACAATGCATACATCCTATTATATTTCAAACTGATCTGCGCACGGCAACGTACATATTAAATGTTATTATTACACTACAGGGATACTCCATGCATTACAGGCTTTATTTATCCTATCGGTCAAATTGCTAAATTTGAAAGTAAACTCGATTATATCAACGTGTGTTTTATTTCGAGTCTATTTTACGTATTTTGCTTATGTGAATACATTTACGCGGAAGACAATATGACACAATGTGTATGGAACGTTGTTAAGCTTTGTAATTCAAAGTCCAACCTAGTGTTATTACCCTATCATGAAACTGCTGCACCGCCCTCGGAACAACATATTTCACATAAAACAATTATGGTTTTTCGGATCATGAGAACAGTTTATGTCCGGATTATTATGGCAGCGCAAAAGTTCAATGCTTTCAAAGAAGTTAAATTTTGAAGTAGCTTTCATTGTTCTAATGAGACGTCGAATAAATATAAACAGTATAATAGTTATATTGTGCCGTTATAATTTCAATCTCTGCCTTTAAAATTCGGAATAATCCACAGGACTATGAATATTCGAGAATGCACGATGAAGCCAAAATAACAAGAGGATGCTGTACCAAGCTAACCGCAGCGCTGAATATTCAGGCTATCAAATGTACGCAGCATGACTAACATGCCATCCAAATCGTTTGCCTCCTATGGTGAAAAATGTATTCGTATGTGTATGTGTATATACGAACGGCTTTAAATTCGAATGAGACATCAAACACTAAAGAACCACATGTCAAACTTTTAATAGTGATTTTTCATTTAACCATTCAGTAGCACTAACAGATTTAGTATCATTAATTCTTTATCGTTGTAAATTTATCATTCGAGCATATTTGTAGCAAAGATTCTTATATAAATAATTTTGGATAACTATTCTAGTTATCCCGTAGAGATTAATGACTTCTTACTTTTCCATACCATTGTGTCAAAAACAAATATTTGTTCGTTTAATCATTTATTCGCGTAACGCGATTATTTTTAAATTTTATTTCATTTTATTATTGACAAAATTAAATGTTAATTAGATTAATTCGCTGGATACAGTTAAGTAAATTAAAAATAAATTTTAAAGATTTCGATTTACTGTATATATGAACTTATATAACGAAAAAATTAATTTATATTTTATATTTAAAAATTCGAATAATCTTATATATAAGTTGAAACGTAATGTAAAGAATTATGTGACTATTTTGTATGTATGATATAATTCGTTTACTAAATAACTTCAAATATAAATAGACTCATTTAATTTAATTAATAGATGATATTAAAAATATAAATTTATTTTCTTATAATTTTTTAATATACACCGAAAGAAAACGGGTCTTAAAAATTACCCATAAAATATCGATTGCATGACAGAAGTGTTCTATTTTAAAATAATACATAAAAGTTCGGTATATCCGTAATTTTTAAAGCTCTTTACAGAAATATATGTGTTAGTTTTACTAATATTTTTATATGTATAATTTAAAACTAGAATTGTCCTGTCAAACATTTAAAATTTGGTAAGTAATGTTTAGTACATTTTTCTTTCTGTGAATTTCATTTTAATAATTATACTGGAACGTATACAAGTCTAATTAAATAGTATTTAAAATTAAAGTACACGTCTAGAATAAAATATAATTTTTTTTAAATAAATAAATATGAATAATAAACAAAAGTTACAAAATGTATTACAGAACAAATTCTTTTTACTTTTATATTATACTTTCCTGTAAATTTATTAGCTGCATTCAGTGTTGTTATCTGTTGAAAGTTAAATAATAAAAGTTATATGTATATTGTTGGACGGTTATTATTAATTATGCTTTCAGTTTTTAATTAATATTTCAGTTTTCAATTATATTATTTTCAAACACAGTACTTGATAAATTAACAATTTTGTTATTTTTATTATTGTTTATTAAATGTGTTAATCCTTTTTCAGAATTTGTTGTTGTATATAAATTTTGTGCTTGACCCATAACAGTCTTCCTTTTGATAAAACTTGTTTGCATTCCTACGACATCAAGTATTCATTACGTCTGGCACTCTCATAACCTGACTTGTTTCTGACTTACTTAACCTGATATTACAGTGCACACAATTACTATGTGGTTGAACATAGTTGATATTGTATTGTTAGTACTATGTGAGCAAATTAATAGTTTTATTTTGTAACATTATTTTAAAAACAAAATCATAAAGGTGTTGGTTTTCCGACAGTTTCAAATCAAAATTTGTTTTAATTTGAATAATCATTACGTAATTGATAATAATCATTTTTGAAAGTATTCAAAAAGTACGTTTATATAGTACAATTATGTTTATATACCTATCATAGAATTGTAAACAGATTATCTGTTAATGTCAGAATATGGAATAGAATCTGTCTAATTTTCTTATACTTATGTAGGATCGGATATTATATATCCTTTAATTTTTACATATATACATGTATTATTTTATCAGACTCGTAATAAGAAATACAAAGGTTTATAATATTTGTTCCTATGTGCAAAAGAAAATTTGAAACATTTTATTTTATATTCCGACATTAACAGATAATCTGATAAATTGCACTACGTCTTTTTTCTCAGAGTATAATTCGTTCATAATATATTTGATACATATAAATATAAACACAAATTTCTTCTTTTGGCATATTTTAATAACGCAAAGGATGGCAACGATTAAGAAACATTTTATCCCATTGTACAGGATATGAAGATAAGTATTCAAGTTATTGAATACTTACACCACACACCACATGTTTTGTTTTACTTCAATTTTCCCAGAGAGTATCTTTATTAACTTATTACTCATATATTTATGTCACATCTTAACAGCTGGTAAATGTATTGTTGCAATGTTAAACTTTTTTAAAGCTTAAAACAACATCTCGGTACTTGCGCCATACATTTCTGTAATTGTTTCGCAGACGCAGTTGCAATCTGTAATCCTACATACGTAAAGTTTCTTCATCCGTCTCTCCTATTAAATTAATTACCTCCTGTATAAATATAACAAGAACAAAGTGTATTACGAAAAAAAAACGACACGCGCCGCGCGATCCTCGTTTACGAATTGTCCCCCGGTATACGTTTCGCAAGCGGCAGTTGAATATTATTATCATTGAATAAGAAGCGTATATGGTGTAAAGTTTGCGAAGATTAAAATTCCACGTTATCTCTACAAATCAAAAACGAAATTTAATTGCTAACGGAAGAAATTCGACCAAAACAAACAAAGTTCGCGAAACCAAAAGTTTCTCGCGCAGCCAACATCTCTTCATCCTTGTACGAAGTCCAACTTTGTACATTCTTCTTCAAGTATTCATTACACTTCGCACACTCGTACGCGCACTGTCTTACGTGTAACGTCAGTTCGTCTCATTAGCCGTAACACTGTGCAATCGTTAGAACTTGCTAGGTACAAGTACGCGGCGTTATTTCAGCATTTTGAATCCGACGAGATTGGCCAGCAGGCTAATTTCTCATGCCACCGCAGACTCCGCGGATATAAAAAGTTTCATCGTGGCGTACCGATCTTATCTCCGTTCCCCGCGCTTTATTCCCGAGTTATGCACGAAATGTGCTGACACGACGGTGGCTGCGCTCTTTCATAAACGCGCGTATACACACACGCGCACCCATCGGACGCGGTTTTTCCGCCGAGGTGTCGTGCCGCGATTCGTCTTAATTGTTGGTTTTCTGCGACGCGGCTCGCCCCTCCGAGCCCGCATTTTTGCCAACAACGCGCGCGCTTCGAGACATTTGTTCATCACTTTTTCCGGAATAATTCAATTTCCAATGGAATGCCAACCGACCGGGCTTATTGTTTTGTCACCGTGTCAACTATGATAGGATCGGATCGTACGTTGAGCATGCCATAATTCAATGTGGCAGTGTGGCGAGTCATCGTGCATGATTGACTTAAATTCTTGTCGATGGAAACCGACGTGCTTATCTATCATTTTCAAATTTGAGATATTTGTCATGCCAATGGTTTGCATTTATTACGGGGGACGCGCGGCTCAATTTTGTTTATGAAACTCGGCTGCCGACGCTGCTCCGATTCATCCGCATAATTGAATTAACGTTCGTTTTCGCGGACAAGTTTTTTGCCGCGCGACTTTAACTGCGTTTTAACACCCCTATAATCTTATAATAAATGCAACTTTAACGACAACGGTGCTTTATGAAAAATTAAAATTACTTCTCGCAACAGGTTCTTCTCGTCGCGCGACCAATTTTTATGCCCCGCCATTGATAACAGTCTTTTTTGCCCCCGACGACTCCGGCATTGACATTTTTGCCTTGGCAATGGTTCTGGTTGCGCGACGAGCTTTTATCTATAATTATTATTTAACTTTTTATTAAGCCCTCGAACGAGAACGTATCGAACCGACGTAACTGAATAAATGTCATAATTCTCATCGGTTCACGGTAAAGTTCATTGCTTCAACCAAATTATAACACAAAATAATTTGTCGAATGCGGCGTGGGAGTTGAAAAACTGCGTCTTTTTACTCTTTGCTGCTCCTGCCGCAGACATTGGTTTAAACGATCAAATAAGTTGGCGAAAAGTGCAGCCGCGGACGTTTTTACCGGCGCTTATTAAAATTCATGAAAACGCGCCAGAAAAATATCACTTATCCAGCTCCGAGTATGCGCTACTGCGTCTGTTTAATCATTTTCTTTGTGCTCGCGCGAAAAGTTCGGCCGAAAAGTATTTCGTCGTCAACGAACGCGTGGCATCGGGCGCAATTGGAAAGGTATACCTGCGCAATGCCAATTGTGAAATTGCCTTCTAAATCACAAACGGAGTCCCATCTAACCGATGTTCGCTTTGCTTTTCGCACGCGTTGTACAATTTTCTCAAATCCCTTCGAATCCTGCAATTTACGATGCACGAATCGAGGGATTTATGACCATTGTATTAGCGCATAGCTTTCATGATATACATATGTATATCCGCAGGAACAATAGTCTTTTTTCCATTTGCGCGAAATACTCAAATACGGCGCGCACGATTCTTCTTACGTTTCATTACGATTCACGTTAATGTGGCGCTCTGAAAACTTGTCCGACGTTTCGCGAAAACTGTCGTCGAGTGTTGCGACAACGTCAGTTCAACTTTTATTCTCGTTATTCAAAATGTGTAGTTCTGTCGGAGAAAGTTGAATGTTTTCATAAAATCGGTAGCTACGGCCGAACGGGCTGAACCGAATTGCAACGGTTTCGACAGTTCACGGATAAATCGGTTTGATTTTTAATTAATATTAGTTGGCGGTGCGTACGATAAGTGCGTGATAACAATTTAATATATGTGTTAATCAAAGCGACCCTTATAATGAATACTTTCTTAATGAATAATGTATAATATCCTACGATATCTCATCAATTATCGAATCAAGCTTTAATTAAACCTTTGAATTTTCTCATCAGAACGTTTCCTTCCAGACATGACTTGCAACAAAAAGAAACAGTCTGATCGTTGTCCGGGCTGAATTCGTAGATCGTTAGTTCGTCACTGTCGATAAGCGATAAAGTGTCGGGTTCATTTATCCGAGGATTGTCAATGTACGAAGGAAAGAATACAGGCAAAGAAAAAATGAAAGAAAACGAAAAGAAATGAAAAAGATGAAATAAAATGTGCGCAGTGCAGAATTTTATCCTGTAGCGCAGTAGCTTCGGAACTGATGATAATGCCATAGAGAAGAGCGCATTCCCCGTCAGTCCATATAAAACGGACGATTTATTAGTAATTAGTGTTTATATGTTCAACTAATTGGTAACGTACAGTTTGTAAATATACTCCAACGTATATTATATTTATTAAATTTAATGCGATATGGTAATTTTTGCTAAAAATGTTTATGCATAAATATACATATTAAATAATAATATATTTGTTAACTGATCGTTATGAGGTTGCATAAATTAGGCAATACTGGAAAAATTTACACGGAGAAAACATATATTTAACATTTTACTATATAATATATCAAAGTAGGATATACTTGAAAATATTATAAAAATTATTACTATCATATATTAAAATTTTCTACATAAGTTAGAATATATATAATATTGTGCGCATTCAAAAGGTTAATACATTATATAGTAAGTTTTATAGTATTTTCAAGTATATCCCACTTTTTATATATTATATAGAATATAGTTGGATACATATTTTCTCCGTGTATAAACAATTTTGGCGTTTTGAGGAGCCTTCTTGAAATGCCAACCGGTGATTGATTCATGTGTTTCCGGGTTGCACATGTAGAAAAAAGTTATGGCGTAAATGGCTATACTTCGAGCATTCTGAGGATATTTCAGTTAATGTTACGGAAATTACTATACCGTTTTTATAGCAATTACTTTCTCATATGATGAGTTAACTTTCTTACAAGATAAAGTAAATTTTCTTATATAATATTGTAATGTGCAAAATTTTTATAACAATTT
The DNA here is from genome assembly GCA_022817085.1 of Psilanteris sp. ZL-2020. NCBI lineage: Eukaryota > Metazoa > Arthropoda > Insecta > Hymenoptera > Scelionidae > Psilanteris > Psilanteris sp. ZL-2020. The sequence continues at coordinate 21,489 of JABFQC010000970.1, forward strand.
TTACAATATTTTATAGTAAAAAGTACTATATAGTATTACAAAAGTTACTTTAGTATAGTATGATAATTTTGCATTGTTTTTGTTTCTATATCCTTGAAATGCCCGACTCATAGTAATGTTTAATATAACATTTTTCTACGTGCATTCACACAGGTTTTTAAAAGGGGGGAGGGGAGACACCACCCTCTGCATTAACACCATTGGCATGGTGCTCAGACATGCTTGTTTAAAAAATAATTTTGCATACCCGTGCCTAGATCACTCCAAAGTGGTAGAACCTCAAAACGACCGGTTGCCGGGTTTAGTATATATACATACCCAAGTAAAAATTTTGTCTAGTTTTTAAGAAGGCACTGAATAGTTTATCCATTTATGTTCATAGGGCCTAGTT
>JABFQC010000971.1:0-21860 GCA_022817085.1 Psilanteris sp. ZL-2020
GTTGTAATTAGCAGCAATATATTTATTTTTAATTTAAACATTGGTATTTTTAGCATAATTAAATCAATTATGCTTATAATATCATATTAAAGTATACAATATAAAGGATACCTGAAGTAACTTTTCTGCAGTTGGCCGTTTTTTCGGGTTCTTTGTAAGTGCGACTTTGACAAAATTATGAAAAGTTGGACTCCATTTATCACGATCCTTTAAAGTTGGGGGTTTGAAGCCAGACTTTGACATGAGAAATAAAGCCCTCATCGGATGTAAGTCAAACATTGGAGGTTGTAATTCAGCCAATTCGATTGCTGTGATTCCACATGCCCAAATATCGCACAATTGGTTATATCCGCCCTTTCTCTCAACTGCCGCTACCTATATTAATTTAGCAAAATATGTGATACATTATTTATATACATCTTTTATTTAAGTCAATTATTAATATATTAATGAATTACAAGATATACAAGATATGTATAACATACCTCTGGGGCCATCCAATATGGTGTACCAATAAAGCTTTTTCTCTTATTGATTGTTGCTGTGATTTGTGCAGATACTCCAAAATCTGCTAATTTGACATCACCTGCTTCGGTAAGTAAAATATTAGCACCTTTGATGTCACGATGCATTTTTCCCATGCTATGCAGATATGCCAAACCCAAAAGAGTTTCTCGACACATATATGCTATTTGTATTTCAGACAAGGGTCCCGTTACTGTAAAAATTAATTCATAAATTATTTATATTACGTTTAAATCAAATTATTAGATAGAAATATTTTATTCATAACAACGAATAATTTTAAATAATAAATATATCAAATTTTAAATATTCTTAAATTATATAAGTAATTTGTATTTATTTATAATAATTTTAAATGTAATTTAATACAATAAATTAAAATTAATATTTAATTATAATGGTTTATTATTATAATGCAGTGATATCTACAGTTCTTTTATCTACTTCATGTTACCCATATTATTAATGTCTATTATATAAACTTGACACATACATGCATAACCAGATCAGTATTTATTAAGTAAAACAATAAATTAGCGGTCTATGAAGCATGTAAAAGTAGAACGTTTTAACTTTATTATGTCAAATACAGCTAATTATAAGTGTTAAAAAAGAAGTACAAACAGAACATAAAATAATTAGTAATTAATTGCTTATTATAAAGAGAAATCTTTTCATAATACAAAGTAATAATTACATATAATATACTAAAGAATACAAAAAGGTGTATATGATACAAAATATATAGATAAAGTGAAAAACTAATTTCAATGCAATTTTAAACATAATATTATTTTATATTTATTTTTATAGTTAAATAAAATTCTTTTAAATCTTAGAATACAATTTACAGTGTTACTAAATTTCTTGAATATACAGAAATGCTGAATGCAACATTTAATATATATATAGAAATTAATAAAACAGTAAAGCATGTGTATTTGATAACTTAATATATATTAATATATCTATTATAGTCATTAATTATACAACAAATGACCTAGTTGTTGATTAATAAAATTATAATTAGCATTACATTCAAATATATTTAAATAAATGTCTATTAAAGTGTATGTGAAATAAAATATTTTATACAAAATTAAATTATGAAAATACAAACTTGATCATTATAACATATTATTTTTAGTTTGATTTAACATTAGCAATTGTAATTTAATATAATTAAAGTCTATAAGAGATTTAAGAGATATTAAATTATATTTATATATTTATTTATATATAATATAAGACTTATAATATTATTAATATTATGTTTATAATATACACTGATATTTCTTAAATAGTTTATAATAATATTATAACTTTAATTCTTTAATTTATATATGATATATTAACATAGTAAATTTTCAGTTTGCTCCATTAATCCTTAAATAAACTAATTGCTTAACATATATTAATAAATTGATTTATAAAATTGCATATATATATAGGTATATACAATTACAAGTAAAAATTTATTTTTATAAAATTATGACTTACTGTGATAAATATCCTGCAAAGAACCACCACCACAATATTCCATACATATCCAAAGTTTGTCTCGTCTAAGATAACTTCCATAATATGCAATAATATTAGGGTGTCTGCAATCCTTCATCATTAAGATTTCTTGTTGAATGATCACGATATCATCACCTGCAAATAGTTATTTTTGAAATCACTAACTATGCTTATGAGACATTATAATAAATTAATAAAATGAAATTAATACTCAAATATTAGAATAACTTGTTATAAAGTAAATATGCAAAAAAAAAGATAATAATTATCACTGAAGTGTATAACAAATTAATAAATAATAAGGACCCAGTTGCTTGACCTACCTTGTTCCAATTTAATGACTTTTATTGCTGCCAAATCATTAGTCGAAAGCCTTTTAGCCTGAAGTGTAAAGGTTGAAATTCATAAATTAAAGTAATTACGATTGGACGTAATTTATATTGATAAATACCTTGTAAACATCTCCATAAGTTCCACTACCTATCCTTTGAATGAGCTCATACTCATCCTGCGGATTTCGGCGGCTTATGTCGCTAGACAGTGCATTTGCATTCACTGCCATTGCACCGATTTTTCAAGCCTAAACGTTGCTATTAAATATCTAAACGGTACGCCGTTGCACGTGATTTTGACAAGCATTTGCACGGAAGAATGTCACTCTTGTCTAAAAGTCGCCATTGTTCACTCACAACAGATGTGAAGTTTTCTGCAGACTGAATCAATTTTATAATGTGAAGTTACCTGTATTGAAATAGCGGGAAATTTAAATTGAAAAACAAAGTTATATGCTCATAATATCCATAATATTATACAATTCAAATTATATGCTATTGTTAGTTAAATAATGCAATTGATATTTTTGTAATTTATGATAAATATTTTTATGGTTGTCGTGTAATCTAAATAAAGGAGTTTTAGTATTATGTATCTAAATAAAATTATAAAATTATTCAAATTAGTATACATATTAATATATATTCAGATTAAATTGACTAGAGTATTATATTTTATGATTTATTGTCATTTTTTATTTATATTTCATATCGAATATGGTTTACGGGTAATTTGCATTAATTATAAAACAATAAATCTATAAAAAATTAATATATTTTATTGATGAGAATGATGAGTGATCTGGTGAGCTGCCTAATGAATTTGCTGTTGGACGGTGGCGCTCTCTTCCAAGGCTTAGTTATGTAGACTTTCTTCCTCTTCTATACTATTTGACGTTCTTGATGATGGAATTTTTTGTTTACATAGAAAATCGAGTGAATGTACTATATAGAGCGCAAAGAATAACAAAGTATTCTTTGCAGGTGATTTTACTAAAATGTAATTCTTGATATTATTTTTGTGGATATTATTATAAGTTAATGTATATAGTTTGGATTAGTTAATTTATATTAAATGAATTGTGAATAATTTAATTACTAAATATAAAAACATTCAGTCGAATTAGTTAAAAATATATATAAACATAAGTATATTTAAGATTATAATTGATAAATATATTTATTATATGTGATATGTAAGTAATAATATATGCTAATTTTGAATATTTATTTATTTACAAACTTTAAATGGTTTAATTTAATCAAATTATTATATATGCTGTTCTAATATAAGAACTTGATTAATTTATGTTAGAAATATGGAAATACTTCACTGTATAAAATAAATTGTAGTATAGGTAATCATATCGCATATTTATTATATATTTATAAGAAAGGAATAAATATTTTTATATAGAATAATATAATATGTTTAACCTAAAATTAGATTCAATTTATTTTGGATATTATATATGTGTCTAATTATTTTACTTTCTGCAAAGTTTATTACGACCATGAGGAACTAAATAGGATACATGATGTACATAGGACATCAATAAACCATTTATTTATGTTTTTAAGACTTTTTATATTATATATATTTCAAAAATAAAGAATAACTTTCTCTTATACTATCCAATTTCTCGAAAAACTAAGTAAGACATTGAAAAATTACTTGTTTTTCTTACAATATAAATAACGCAATGATAATATTGATCGTATCTATTTTTGTGTTTACACATAATATAATTTAATAAATCATAAAAAAATAATCAGAAATATATTTTATTTTATTATAATAATTGCTATTTGTGAGTCAGTCATACTAACAATTATTATTGTGTTAATAATTTCTAACTGAAATCATATTTGTATAAAGCTTTGATTTGTCAATCAAACACAATTATAACATTTAAAAGTCACTAACAACAAAAGCGTTTACGAATAATAAAATTATAAAAAAGGTTTTTTTAATTCAATTAATAATTTAATTTCATTTTGTTCTGTATTAATATTTTATTCCTTTAATTCGTATTAAAAGTTCGCAAAGAGATATTAAAAATGAATCAATGAAATTTAAATTATTTTCAATGAATATTCAGTAACCGACACATTGTGCGTGAATGGTCGCTGTTGAAAACGTACATCTGAACTACATTTTTATCAGGAACCTGAAATAATAACTTGTTATTTTGATGTCATAGGGAATAAAAACAAGGATATAGATAAATATATATACACACGTATACACGCAAAATGATCATCTTGGAAGCAGGTGGCCAGTACGTCAAACATAACATATGTATACGCATGTCACATCTTAGCGGTCATCTACATATGTATATCCATATGTTCATTCATTTCTTTCATCCGGTTTGTCAAAGAGAACGATAGTCATGAGTATAGGCGCATACCCTTAAAACAACATGACTTATGTCGTTATGTAAAACGAATTCTTCTACTCATCATCTTCATTGTTCGGGTTACTACAAGATTTTTAATTGCTGTAAAAGTCACTTTTGCAATAAAAAAACGCTTTTATTCCAAGCACAAAATTTGCGACAATTTAGTAAACGCTTGACAAGAGATTTTTTTAGCTCGTACTATAGGCGAGAACGTAGATTCCATCAAATTTATGCAAATGTCATGCAAACACATGACTGCACACAATTGTCACGCTTTTGCATATTTTTGTCGTTCGTGTTATCAGAAAACTTAATTAAAATAAGGAAAAGGAATTTAAGGACCTGGTGTATATATAAAGCGTATTTTTTAAACCTTTATCGAAGATTTGAATAAAGCGTACATTTACCGAGTATAAAAGATTTGTTAACATTGAATTAAGTTCTTGTCGCAATTATAATCTTATCGTTTAATAATTCAGGCTTAAAATTATATATTTATAATTTATAATTCTATTTTCTACGTCCCCGCCATTTATACCGAACGTGAGAAATGTTAAACCGCTGCCTGAAATTCAATCCTTATAAATGATTTCTAAGCCGTTTAATTTGTAATTAATCAGCCTTGAATGATAGTTTAATTTGTATTGTTTATTATTAGACGCGGTTTTTAATTGAACATAAGGGCACGTTTTCATATATTATTAGATCACGAATTCCGCCTTCGTACGTTTAGGTTTAATTTAGTTCAGGCACGCTTGCTTCTTTAAATATCTCGTGCCCATTTCGGCAGCGTTCAACATTTGCTCAGTCATCTAACATAAACAACCGAATGGTCCTGTGGCGCAACGGATAACGCGTCTGACTACGGATCAGAAGATTCCAGGTTCGAATCCTGGCAGGATCGACTTATTTTTTTGTTTGCGTTATTGATATTGTTATTGTAAAATTCGTTTTTATATAACTTTATAACTATTATATATAATGTATTATAAATTTGTACATACGGGAATATTCTTGAGATGTAATTTTGAAAATTATAATGATAATAATCATTAAAATTTCCATATTTCTCTCGTTTTGTACAAATTATGAATTATATTATATGAATTTATTCAATTTATAAATTTGGAACAATTTATTAAATTAATAAATATTTAAAGAACTCGTTGGAAATTACATATACATTTTGATTCATTTATTGTATTTTTAATAAACTTAATATTTATACACTTAGATGGTCATTATGATCTTAAATATTACGACTGTCATTTACGAAACATTTAACATTTATCACATATGTTCTTAATATGAACACAACAGTTTCTACTCACAATTAGGTCCTGTGGCGCAACGGATAACGCGTCTGACTACGGATCAGAAGATTCCAGGTTCGAATCCTGGCAGGATCGAATTTTTTTTTATTTTCATGTTTTCCATACCTACGCATAATGCTTACATTGTAATAAACTATTTACATCAACCATTCCATATATTCAATAATACTCTGAAAAAAATAATCTTACAAATTTGACCAAACTAGATAATAAAAGGAGGAAAAGTGAGCAAAAATGTAAATAAAAACTAGATAATATCATGGTATTTACCAATTATTTGGTAACATTTGACATATTTTTAGAATTTTCTGATCGTAATTTATCATATTATTTACCTTTTTGCTTATTTTCCTACTTCTATTACCTAGTTTGATAAAATTTGTAAGATTCTTTTTTTCAGTGTATAAATAATTAAAAACAAACATACAATTCCAATCAATTACTTTACAATTTGTATAACATCTTAATAACAGCCACCACAAAATCATTAACGCGCACAAAATAATTAAATCAAAATTTGAATCGACTTTTACTTATATAAAGTCAAGTTTTGTATTTTATTAGTCGACGTTAATTGATGATTGTAAAATCAATTCACGTTAGACTATGCGTTTGTCTTAAAATATATATATTTGCGTGAATCATGACCGCAACATCAATGCAAAACGTTTGTCATGCACATTTTGTAATCTGGTACCGTACTTGTTAGTCAGCAAAATACATTAATTCATTTGTTCGCGTCGACCTCAAAGAGTTGATTCAACTAATGGTTTCTTTATTTGTTTTTTATCTTTTTTAAAATAAAGAACGCCTAAAGAGAATTTTCTCCGAACTATTAACCATAAATTGATATTATATAATTAATTATACTTAAGAAGCTGCATATCATTCAATAAGATACTTGTAGTCAACCGTTTTCGGGTTTCAAACCGTAGCCGATCCCGCCGCTCACCGAAAATGATCCAGATTCGAGCACGCCGTTAATTAATTTTCTAACTTTTTTCCTTACCAATTTCACAAAAGAAAACGAAACCGTAACGCGGGTCTCTGAAATAGAGATGCACGGTGCACAATAAGTTAAAAAGGAAATAAGAAAAAAAAAGTTAAAAAAAGGATATAACACTCGAACTACTTTATATTTTGATCGCATCTCAACTACAATTGAATTTTATCCCTAAAAAAGCAGGTCGAAAAGAATAAAATTAGCATATGTAAACGCCGAAAATGAGCTAAATGAAAAGAAAGCAATCGACGAGTTCCAATTTCTGTTCCTTTCTACTAATATTTTTATTTAGAGAATTCATATGGGAGTCGAGCATTCCTTTCACACTCCGCACTCTCCTTTTTCAATCCGTCCGTCTCTTTTTACGGTTCAAGGCTTTAATGGAATAAAAAGGATGCGGAACAGCGTTACCATTCAACGAGGGAAAAAATTAATGAACGCGTCGAATTAAGGCGGCTTGAATTCGTATATAATGCCCGATGTATCTCATTTTTTTTAACGCGCCAGTTTTGTTCGTTCCCGGTATATCTAATGTTTACTCGAAAATGATTCATTCGAGCCTTACGTCGACTTTGTTTGCCCGAACAATAAACGCTCAGGCATTTAATTGTGCGAAATCGTTTTTAATGGATCCGAAAAAGCGAACGGAACACGCGACGAATGTAAAGCACACTCGTTCGTAGAAAAATTATAACGCATTATACCTCTCGCCGATCGTTATTAACAGTCACCTCGAAACTCTCTCGAAAGCGCTCCGAAAATCGCCGTCCGGCGCGACGCCTCGCGCAAAATTTCTAATTTTTCTTGCACGAATCAAAAACAAAGACGCGCGCGGCCTTTCTACCGAAGCCGAATAACTCGGCGCCGCGAACGGATGAGCCGTTTTTCATCGATTTTGCGCCCGCTCCGACTGCACGTACTCGGCGAAAAAACGGCTTCCCGTTCGGCGCTGCAAAAAGACGAAGATTAAGAGGCGAAATTAAGAGAAACACGAGCGCCCGGGAAAACAAACACGTCTAATTGACGGGCAGGGTTTTCGTCGGCAAAACAGTTCCGCCCGTCGTGATTCATTAATCATTCAAAACTGCGCGCGATACTTCAGCGTCGCGATTTTTCGTTCGTTTCGTTTTCTTTTTGGCGGCACGATTTGCGCGCGCCTCAGTCGCGCGATTACGCGCACACGATTTTGTATCGGCGCGTAAACTTTCACATGATAATGCAAATCTGATTATGCAAATGTTTCGGAACCGCGTTATGATTATGCAAATCGCGTCAAATTGTTTTGGGTTACAAAAAACTGTTGCGTTGATTCCAAGCGGATCATTTGTTACACGTTATTATCAGTTCCAGCGCCGCAACGCCGTCGCTTTCGCGAAACATTTCGGTTTACGCGCTGCGCGCCGTGCCTAACGTACTGCACTCTTTGGGCGCACCGATACAATTGAATTATGAACAAATTGCAGCGCATCGATGCAACGCCAGTCCCAGAACGACCAACGCGTTCTATGAACGAAACGACCGGCAAATAATTAGAAACTCGACCGGGCGCAAAGAAAATGTTAAAAGTAAAAAAAAAACAGAAACGATTCGTCGACTATTGTCGGGCTTAAAGACGTCCCATGGCCCGGCAATAAAACCGAATCAATTAATACGCGATCTTATCGGATTCCGAGCAGATTTTGCGCAGAGCCGGTCTCCTTTCAATATTTCAATATTTTTTTAATCTTTTCATACTTCGCATAAACCGAACTAATCCGCTTATCTAACTCCTTTCTCCTATGAACGTCCTTTCATCTGCCAATCCCTATCCTTCCACTCATTACCCAACCTTCAAAGAAGCCCTATCAATCCCTTGAAAGCCCCATCATCACCCGCATCTATCACTCATTGGCTCTACTATCCAAGCATAAACTATCTGCCCAACTCGCAGTATCCCATCAACCGGGAGTGCAATTCCCGCAACACTCCGCTTCGGTTATAAATTCACTCATGTATAGCAACTCCTCTGGAACCTCGCACGGTCCCATACTTCTCTCCCTCTTGCATTATACAATAGATATTTCTCGTGCACAGGGCGGGGCTTCGCGCTTCATTTGAATTGCGCCGATAGACTCTCGCGTGCACTCGCTTCTTTTTCTTTGCCGCTGTCTCCGTCTCGCTCCGGCTGGCTGCAAAAATGTTGCAATATTTGATCAATCGCCGTTTAAGCGCGGACCCGACGCTTAACGCCTTATCGAGACCGATCGCCGACTTTTTCCCATCTCGTTTGTTTCGCGCGGATAAAATACCGCCGCGCGCTATTATCACTGCGCTTATTTTCCGCGCGCCATTATTGACCTCGGACAATTTCCGTGCATGATTCCAGACTTTCCAATAAATGAACACGTCGAAAGTTCGGCTCGGTTATTTAACGCGCGGCGTACTGCGTTCTTCGTGCGGACAAAGTAAATCAATTGCAAATTGCGGGGCGTGGAACCCGGCGGGGGGTGAGGGGGGGGGTCGAAAGCCTCCGGTTTTACGCGAGTGCGTTTTTGCGGGTTATGACGAATTATGTTATGGTCTTTTGGGAGCGAAGGGGTAGGGTATATATATGTATATATATATATATATATATATGTGTGTGTGTGTGTTTTAAGAAAAATGTCCGCGTCCATTTCGAGAGATAACGAAATGGCAACTGAAACGCGTCGATAACGCGTTTGATCGATGCATAATTTGTGGGACGTATTTCGATTATCTCGAATATACATACGCGCGCTGCGGTGCCAAGTGTGAATTTGTGATGCGATTTGAATGCTTTAAATTCCGAATCACAAGTTCAAGGTTGCCTTACGCGTATAGCGATGTTTCAAACCTTTTTTCAGGCTCGCTTCCGAGGATTTGATCGGTTATGTGTTTATACCGTCTAATGTTGTATCAAAAATTAGTTATACAATCGACGCTTGTGCAATCAAGTTTTTATCAGTTGGTTGAAGCTGTCGTTCGATACATTTTATGGAACTTTTGGTATAATGTTGGAAAATCAAAAGGAATTTGGCGGTATAAATTTAATATCCGGATGACGCAAATGTATAAATGGAAGTGTAGAAATTACGATATTTATATCGAAACGCGAACAAACGAATGTTAAAAAAAAAGCAATAAAATGAGTTTCGTTTTATGAATTATTATTATCCGTTTAAAATTATTTATTATTTATACGGGGGCAACGAAAGCGCGGATCCGGAATTTGACGAAAAGCATTTTAAATAAACAAAGCAACGTTTTTTATTTGGATCAAAAAACGTATAATTATATAAAACAGTTCGAACGTAAAATTTGATTACTAAAATCGTGAGCGATATATATATATATATATATGTTGAATGATCATCGGAAAGAAACTAACAATTATGCATAATTAATATAATATCGCTATTATGGGTATTTATATAATATTTATATGCAATCGTTGTTGTGTTGCTTAAGAGAATAATTATTTTATATAACAACTCGGTAAATACGATTTTTAATTCATAATTTTACGCGTTATTTAATTAAAATCGTAATTTCTATTGGAAAATATGTTAATGTTCAGTGAATATTATCGGACGAATGGATCATTGAACAATTGCTAAATGAATTTTTTTGTTCCTTTTGTACCGTGATTTTTCGTGTTCCCTGACTTTGATCCTTTGAAATCAAAAAACGTCTTTCCGCGTTCGTTTAACATCAGCCCCCGAAAGGCGTTGCTAATACGCACACCAATTATCCAAACGAACGGAGCTTTATTTTGTTTTTATTCGATATATATAACGTTCGATATGCAAAATAACCAAATGAATTCAATTCGAGCGTGGCATTTTCATTTTATAATTCAACATTTTGAACGCAATTAAGTTCGGCCGAAGTTTTTCAATTTACCTTTCGCTATAATAAAGTGTCCATAATTACTATGGATCAAGCTATATTCTGATTTATACGCGCACTTATCTGAATTTTTTAATTAATACACTACGAAAGAACGATCCGGATCTGTTATATCATTTTTCGTCCAATAAACAATTCATATTGAAATAAAGATTGCATAGTTTAAATAAACAAAACGCATAAATAAACAATAAAACGTTTTATATTTCGGGCGTATTTACATTTTTATTAATAAATAAACAGAACAAGATTTTTTTTTCATTATAAAAAGCGTACGAACAAAATCGTCGTTCATAATTTTATATATATATATATAAAGAATTGAATTTTGTTATTTCGTTTCTTATTATTTTACATATATATATATACACGATAGAATAAATATAACGATCCGCGGCATATTAAATTTTATCGTACGTTAAGGTTTTTCAAACAAAAACGTTCGAAACCGAGCGTTCAAAAAGGATGCGATCAAAAATATGTTTTATAAAATGTTACACTAATGCAAATGATTTTCCAATAAATCATTTTGCGTTATCGCGCGGCGTTGCGTTAAATAAAGCGAAGTTCGAACCTTCGTGTGATATTAAACGCAGCTAACGCAAATATAGAAGAATATTTATATAAACAATGTTTACACGAAAATATATACGTACGTAGATACACGCGGATGCACGATTGTGGATAATATGGATAAACATAAATTTACAGTTGCATGTAACTGTTAACATTTTTCCATACACGAGACTATTATTTTGAAAATAACGGTTTTTAACGGAATTAGACTACTGCAGTGAAAATACATAATCTTTTCGAGAAAGGCATTACGGATCCAAATATAACGCATTACGTCTAAATACAATGCTCTCATCTAACCAGACGTCTAATTTTAGTAACGCGATGTTTATACAAATTGACGGATCGCGGATTATTCGAACACAATACAATATCGAATAATGAAACGTTTCCGGCGCTGTCGTAAAACTCCGTTCATTATCCGCCGAACGAAACACGCCAAACCGTAAGAAGCGTCCAAACGACAAGTTTTAATTCAGCCAATTCGCCAGCCGCCCACGCAATGCCTTCCCTCACTGCCGCAATCCCATTCGGCAAAACCGCGCTCGCATTCGCCGCGCCGCTTTTGTTAGTTTAAATAAATAAACATTGTAAAACGAAGCGGCTCCAGTCCCTCGCTGCGCGCTCTCTCCCGACTTACGTATCTCGACGCGTATATGCAAAACGCTTCATCCGAATGCGCTATTCAGACGACGCGTCTTACCCGCGCAATAAACCAAAATCTCATCGCGTAACGCGGCACGAGTTTAATTTAAAAAAATCACCGAACGCGTCCGTATCTGCGCACTCCGAGGCGCGCGACAAAGCGGCTCCCTTGATCGAAAACCGAGCGCGATCGGGGAGTCGCGGGAGACCCGGATTTGCGCGCAAACCAACGGCCGAGCGCGCGGTTTTGCGCGTTCCGCTATTGTCTCCGCGCTCTCTCCCGCGGGTCCGCAATTTAGTCCGAGAGAAGCAAGACAGATGGGCAGCAAAGCCCAGCGTAGCGTGGCGTAATGATAACACGCTCGAATAATAAGGATAGCAGCCTGGCCGTGGAGAGAGGAGACAGGGTTGGATACGCACGCATGGCTCTCCACGTTTGGGGTCCGTCTTCCGTTTCCAGTCCAGCGTTTTCAGTTCTCCGCGTTCAGTTCCACTCGGTGCCCCAGGCATTGTGCTTTCGGCCTAGATTCGCTCGCAACTTTGAGGCCGAGTCGTGACTCGGCTCGCGCGCTAGCTCGAATCGCCCAAAGTTCCGGAAGGGGCAGCCGATTAGCAACTCTTACTAGTTACGGACTTTCCAAGGTACCCCCTCCCCCCGCGCGCAGTGCCGCGCGCGATCGCCGGCTACGCGCTCACGCTTTGACACTTGGCTCCGGCAGAACGCCGCGGACTGTCAAACGGTCACCACCCGGAGCGCGACTCGGAGCGGCTTTCGCGATTCGCCAGGTTGTTGCTCTCGCGCGCGCGTTCAAATCGGCGGCCAGACGGACGGGTTTCGCGCGCGTGCCGCCTGACATGTGCTGCGTTTCGGGGCGCCGTTGATCGTTCGGATTGTCGCTCGACCGACCCGCGCGATGCGTTTCACGGTGGCGTGCTTGGTGCTGGTGGCGGCGGCGTCGCGGCTCGGCCGCGCGGAGCAGCGCTTCGCCGAGACCCCGGCGAGTTATCAGGAGGTGTCCGCGGGGGACGAGGTGCAATTGCGGTGCAAGGTTTACGACAAAAAGGGCGAGTGCATCTGGCAGAAGAACCGCCGGCCTGTGGGAATGTTTACGAACAAATACGAGTGGGTCAGCCGGCGTGACGGCGATTGCACTCTGCTTATCCGGAACGCGCAACTGGACCTCGACGACGCCGATTGGGAATGCCAGGTTACACCCGGGGACCTCAATCAACAGGATTCGTTGACCTCGCCACCGGCGCGGCTCCTGGTCAGAGGTGGGTCCGTCGAACACGAAACGCGCGCGGTCTTTGATTAATCGGTTGACGGTGCGCGAATTAAATCGCAAAAGTGACGGATCGCCGGCGTTTGTTTACGCGAACGTAATTTTATGTTGTCGCTGCGTTTTATCGGCGTTTGAAGTCGAACGGGCACGGTTTTGGCAAATTTAGTATTGTCTCGGTCGGGGGTGTGTTCGTGCGCGCCGATTCGCGCTTGTTTGAAAGAATGAACATTTTTCTCTTCCGATTTTTGACATCGAAATGCCAGAACTGAAATTGATTGTACATTTGTTGCACGGGAATTTCGTTACGGCGAAAGTTTGCCGAGCGGGAATTAAGTTTAAAAAACTTTGCGCCTTAAACTTGATTCAAATTTCACTGCGAATTGACAAAATTAATAATAAAGTTGCCGTTAAATTGAATGCCGTTTCAAATACTTTGTAGTTTAACGTCGTTAGTGCGTGAATTGTGTGGGAATTAATTCGATTGAGTCGGTCGAAGAAAAGCAGACCGTAATATGTTCGTCGGTATAAATGTGTGTATATATATATTGATCTGTGAGTCTTTCGCGGATCGCGAAACATTTGTTGCCGAATGCCGTGGCTTGGATGATAGGTCGACTGGAATAATTAGACCCAAATTATAATTGTCTTGTAATCTGTGCTGTAAATTCAGCGGCCAGCCGTATTAGAATAACGCGATGAATATTTCGCGACCCGGCGATATATAAATTACGCGATACGCTGTTCTTATCGGTGGCAATAAAACATTTTTAATTTTAATAACTATAAAACGAAATTGGTCTTTGGGGGGGCGGACAAAAATATGGAGGGAAAAACCGCGCTGCGCCGGGTTATCGCAATAAAACGGAACGTTATTTCAAAAGCATTATCATAAACTTAATTTTTGGTACACGCGTGCCTTTAATTTTTCTTTTACTCCACTCGTTAATGGTGTTTACATTCGGTTTAATACAATTTCATTTTACAACTTACTTCATTCGCGTCTTTATTTTTTCCATCTGCCCGCTATATATTCCATTTGTTTATCCTCGCGCTAATAAGAATCGCGCGGCCGTAAAGTCGGCGTTAAATTTTATAAAAGCGCGACGTAAAAATTATCCCAACGAGAATGAAAATGGCCAACATTGTTATGGCGAAACCATTCCTCGTCGCGCGATTAATTTAAAGGCTTGCTGCATAAAGCGACAACGCGTTTGTGATAAATTTTTGAAACAATCCCTCGCGTTATTAAATCGCGCGCAATTCGACTCGGAGTCGAGTTTAAGTGCAGTCATCTTTTATCCGAAATTCGTCACAACTGCAGTAAATCAATAATAATGAGTGTTACGAATGATACGAACGCGAGCAAAAACTCAGCGGTACTTTATTCCGGGAATAAATTAGAATATTATCGCCGGCCACATTGTTTTATGATTCCGTAAAGTATAAGACCGGCGATTAAGCGTTTCTTGGCGGGACGAAAAAAATGCGGGTAAAAAAAAGAGAGGGGGAGAGTATGGTAAAAATAAGAAAAAAAAATAATTAAACGTGTAGTAATATCGTTGTCGAGGTGCGTTGCGTACGATCTGAAAACGCGGACGGGAAAACTTCGGGAAAAACTAATTCTAAACTTAATTATGTATAGACTGAGCATAATCGAGTTTACGCGTACAAATTAATAA
This sequence comes from Psilanteris sp. ZL-2020, assembly GCA_022817085.1. Lineage (NCBI taxonomy): Eukaryota > Metazoa > Arthropoda > Insecta > Hymenoptera > Scelionidae > Psilanteris > Psilanteris sp. ZL-2020. The sequence goes on from JABFQC010000971.1 coordinate 15,213, forward strand.
TATGGCAGTGGAATGCGTGAGAAAAATACGTGAGTCCCGTACAAACGTACTCGCGTTAACAAAAACGAACTACTAGAGCGCAAAAAGTGACTAAAGATCCGCTGCTGTACAAATACCTTGCATTTGACGAAAAAGCGCTTTAAGCTGAAGATAAATAGAAAAAAGGTGAAAGTAGCAGACTACCGTTTCTATTAATACAATTAAGACGACGAGTAAGACGTACGTACGGTTGGATGTATATATATATAATATACACATATAGTTCGATTAGAGTAGTTGCTGTCTGTCATGCCGTGCAATCGGAAAGAAGGAATATGAAGATAATTTCTCTGGAATAAAAAGCGGAGAAAAATATATGCATAAAAAAATAAAGAAAAAAAACAGTATAAATAATACCTCGAAATAAAATCACTGTTTGAGATACGGATAGCGCAAAAAGTGTACGATTGTTAAAATTTGTCGTAAAAAAGGAAACGCACGCGCAAAGTCGCTTTTGTTTTTGCGAACAATAGTGAAAACACGCCGGCGGGGTTAATAAAAGCGTCTAATTAGCTTTAAAAGCTCGCGACTTGGCTATTATTAATCGAAGCATAAAAGTATTGACCTTATCATTCTCATTAAAGTCAAGAAACAATGCACTGGGATATGTCACACGACTATTGAACGAATAAATTACAGCGTTTTGTCGACCGATTAGATACATATTTGTATTTGTAATAGCATTAATCGTGAGAAAATGCTTTTACGCCAAGAAGGAAAACCGAACGTAAAAGTTGCCGCGGTATGTCGAATGTGAAGGATCGCGCGCGCGCGCTCACTCATACACTTGAAAAGGGAAATCATTTAATATTCCGATTACGCGTGTGCCGTTAATGGCCGTCAATTAAAGTTCCTATATAATTAGTTCGGTCTATCACTGAATCATAAAATATTCTTATTCGTATACAAGTGACGTTAGGATTATTCGCGCGTAATTAAAGGATCACGCACTATCGTGCATGATCGCAATATGTTTCTGTCATTAATTAAGACTCTCGCGTTTGGGTCAGCGGGCAAACAATTTTCCCTTTTTTAACAAAATCGAATTAAAAATAAACGATAATTGTTCAGCGCGATGACAAAGAGCTGCAACGAACAATGAACAATTGCCCCGTTTGTGCGAACAATTTTTTCTTGCGAAATTCATTTTGTAATGTACCGCGCATACTTGAGCCGAATTTGACAAAACGCGCGGCGCGTTCGACGCGTTTTAAAGAACGCTCAAAAATGTATATCGCTGAAACTCTTCTATTAAAAGCGTATCTCGCGCATTAAAGGGAAGGCAAAAAAAAGAAGGAAAAATTCGGACCGATCGGGTTCGCCGTGAAACGCGAGTTATTCTTTTATTTTACTTTTTTTTTCTTTTTTTTTTTTTTTCTTGAACCATATTTCATGCGTCGCATTATATTCCCCGATTTTGATCAAAACTATTGCTTATAAATTATCCGCGGAGCAACGTATAACTTTCGGCGTTTGTAATGCGCTTTTTCAGCGCAAGAAAAAAGCACGCAAACAAAATGCTCGCGACGTTCATTGATACACAAATTATTTGGCATGAGACGTTTCAGCGCAAATGTGATTACATTTTGCACGGTATTTTCGAAATATGCTATTAAGATATACGTTACTAAAGTAAATTTGCTAAACTATCATTTTACGGAATATTATTTGCATACTTATTTGCATTAAATATGTATATATATGTATAGAAATGTATGTGTATGTGGGTATGCATACACCGAGGGAAATGTTTCAACGAAAATGATTTTCATCATTTGCGTTATTGTGACGCGAATCGCGAATCAGAATAATTTTAAAAGGGTTGATGAGTATTGTGCGTAACAAAATGTATTCGCGTCGTTGATAAGCGAATAACGAAATTGCGGCATTTTTCAACCGCGGGTTTGTCTTTATTTGGCATCAAATAATTTATCTCGTTCCCCCTTTGTCTCAAGATTACTAAAAAAAAAGCAGCAGTATTAATAGAACATTGTTCTCCGTATTTGGTCGTAACGGGCACATAATGCACGAGCATTTTTTCATTCGTAAGCCGCTTTTTGTGGTTAATTTCATTTGATATAGAATATATGTACAAAATATATGTATCGCGTTTATAGTACACTTTGCTGACATCGAATCAGAAATGCGTAATCGTTTATTCAAACGGTAAAACAATAGGAATTAATTAATTAACAATACAAAGGAATCGTTGCACGCAAAACGATTTCGGAATTCGTTACGACCTCATCAACAAGACTGATATACGCCGAGCGATAATCTGAAAAAGTAGGACGGAATCCCAGTTTCAGGCTTTCGACTTTCTGAGCCGATACGAGCGCGTTTCGTTTTTGTACATAGCAAATGATATTGCGAAGTACAACAAATTCAGTTTTAAGACGCCTTATTTATGCAAAATAGTTACGATCCTTTGAATTGGGAATTAGGTTTTTATAAGAACGTAATGCGGGCATTAAAAATTGATCGCAACAAATGTATACTCGAAATGTTTTCCGAAACCTTGAGTACATTTTATTATTAAAAGTCAAATATTGAGAAACTTTTACAATCCGAAACTCTTAATAATAATGGAAAGGAGCCGGTGTTATTGTCCCTTTTTCATTCACTTTCTGTTTATTTTCTTCTCCTTTTTTTCCTTTTTTTTATTTTTTTTTTTTATTTTTTTATTATTATTATTACATAAAACGGGAAAGTGAACTATTTTTTAATTTTCCGCTCTCGTCAAACGTTTCGACTGTTTTTATATCATTTTTAATTTCATAACAAAGCTCAATAGCCTAACTTCAAAAATAATGGAAATTGTGTTTCGATGCTTCAGAAAATAAATCAACTCTTTCTATGCGCCGCGGAGAAATTTGAGTTTCGGAAACGAAAAAAACTTCGCGGAATTTAATTCGCCAATTATCCATGTTTTCATTATTCGAAAAATCTCTTTTCCATAAATATTGTTTGAGCGGTTCGAAAAAAATTCGCAAATGTATAAACCATATGCTTTTTAAAGCGCTATTTTATGGTATAAACAGGACAGTCGTAACCTCTTGTGTATGTGATTTTACTAATGTACCCATCTAAATAAATAAGATACATATATATATATTTATATATTCACTACAACATTTCTGCTTCAGAAATAAACATTATCCGCAAACCTATCGATCGAAACCATCGTTAAAGCAATGCAGTTTTCTATTGAAATTTATTGAAAACTAAAACTAATATAGCAATTATTTAATCACATCATACACTAATATACAATACATAAGTTTAAATTACATACTTAACTGGTTTCTACATGTCAAATCAACAAACATTAAAAGCAATTACTTTAAACTACCGCGATTTTTTTTTTTTCGTAATTATAATTAAATTGCGATGGAATAATAGCTCTTTACTGAACTCGAGCGGCCGGGCACAACTTCGGAAAAAAAAAAAATTCAAGTTTTTCCATATCAGATTATTCCGACATTACAAAATCGCCAGCAATTCAGCGATCTTTTCCGTATAATTGCGATTGAGGTAATTATGACGGAGAGTATGTTACGGAGTGTTATGGCTGTGACGTCACGAATGTCACATGCAACGCAACACTTCCGCAATTGCACGGCACCGGCGCGACATGCGAGTTTTAACGATTTGTTTATTGCAAAATTAATTCCGCCTCGGCCCTCCCCACCCGCGGCTCGCGCGCAATCTTGCCTTTAATTTGCGATTTCGACAAATTCATTACACGAAATCGACACCTGAAAAATTAAATCCGCCAATTGTTTTGACGCATAAAAACACGACTCGATCATTACGGACCGGACGCACGAAATCACGCTGTTTTTCGACCATCGATCGGATTCGTTTTGCCTCGAATGTTTACGTTTTATTCGATTACGAAACGCGTTCTCCGGTAAAATATATATATATATATATATATATAAATGCAATTGGCGTTTATCGGCACGTAATTCTCCACGCAATTTCAATAAAGCGCCGAACACTTGTCGGTAATGATAACGAGAGATTGGTGATTTAAATTGTTTAACCTGGAGTTAAATTTAATTATGACGCTCGCGGTGCGCGTTTTTAGGAAGAGCCGCTCGGCGAGTCGGGTTTACACGCCGCGCTGTAAAAAAATTTATTGTGCCGTGTGTTTCAAAAAGTTCTATAACTTTCGGGCCTCCCCTCGGTTCTTTGTCCGACCCGCGCGCGGCTCTCCTTTTTTATACGCGTTTCACATTGTGATGCATATTGATATGTGGGATACGAAATGCGTTTCATTAGATGTGACGAGAATCGCTGATCGGAATTCAACGTATAATGGGTTAACTTTGTATACGCTTTATGCGTGTTACATTATTCGAAGTTTATCATTGGCATCTCCTAATCACATAAAAGCGGCCTCGAAAGAAAATTGTCGAGTTGTGCTTTGACACGTTAAGTTTTTTATTATATAAAATGGTATATGGATGGTATAAATCGTATGTATAATATATATTATACATTATACGTTCTCAAGACGAGGGAATTAATAAAAAGATAAATAAGATTAAATATAGATTAAAACATTCAACTCCGTTCATTGTATGCAAATACAAGAAATATCTTGCTCGGTTGTAAATCAATATTTTATATATATATTTTATTGTATATTTCAGGCGTTTTATAAATTCAAGCAATTTTATTGACTTTGCTTTTTTTTAGTTATTTGTAATGGTAAATAATGAATGGGTGTTTGGATAATTAAAAAAAAGTCATTTGAAAGAATATATATATAATATAATGGTTCGTATAAGTGGAATATATACACGCATATTTCCAATAAGTTTATATCTAAGGATATCGGTCCGGTAATAAAAATAGACCTTCGTTCGTTACATTAATGTTATTTCAAAATGCATTAGTGAAATCAGAAGAAAAATATTTAAAAATGCGAAATAAAAAACTATATTCGTCTTGTTTAATCTTTTTCTAGTGCTTTATTTCCTTCATCATCTTTCTCGTATTTATTACAACCCCATTATAGTTTACCTTCATCAAGCGTATTAAAAACTTGAGTAACTTTTCTACGACAATAAAACTAAAGAACTTATCTATATTGCACAAAAAATAGAACCTACATTTTAATAAAACCAAATTTATAGCTATAATTTTTCCTTGTAAAAAGTCGGTTCGCCAGTGGAAATAGAAACCCACTTAGAACGAATTATCTTTTTTTCGTTGAATGGTAGCGTTTAAACAGCATTAATCTAGCATTATATGACAATAAAGAACGTTTACGACATTTTTTAACATTTTAATTGTAACTGCATTATGCATAATTTTAGAATAATAAAAACAACATTATTGTTAAGAAAATTGCAGTATCCTTATATACAATATGATTACAGCAATAATAATTGTGCATTATTTTTTTGTTATAATTCATGGGTTATTGTAATGTATGAATATGTATTCTTTATTGCAAGCGGATATTTATGTGAAAATACTCATATTACAAATAGCATATACATATACATATACATGTATAGATAGATTGTTAAAATATAATCAACGTTTAAAGCAAATTTCGAAATTACTTTTTAATATATATTAGCATTTACGTAGACCGAATAAATGATAATAAAAAACAGTAATAAAATTGACCGAAATAAACATTTGTTATCGTTACAAACTTAGTCATAAGTTTTGTTAGAAGAACGCAGAATGCAAACATTTAGCATGTCAAATTTTGTTTATTTATCGCATACAATGACCATATTTTATTTACTACATGAATTCGTAACCAATGTGTATTTTATTATTAAAATAACGATGATCTAGTTTTACTGCTGAAAAACAAAATAACGGTTTTTAAACAAAAACCTCTTTTTGGCAGAATAAAAAAGAAGCAAAAATATTGATAAAATTCGGACGACCAACTTTCGCGTGCACCTGGCATAATTACGAAATTATTTTGAAAAAAGTCGCAATCGTGTGTTTTCGGATAAAGGTGATTTTATGAATGAATAATTATTTTTTGTTAAAGAATGATATTAAAATTGTGATTAAACCGGTCGAATCGAATTTCAACGTTAAATATGAACAGAACTTATGATTCCGGTTAATGCAATATTATTGTATGTATATATATACGTGTCATTATCTTTTCATTATCACGATTTACTTTTATATTTTACAAGCGCAAAAACGTATTATTTCAGCGTTTTGAATATTCTCAACACTGTATTGTTAGAAATTAATAATTCAAAAGTAATTAATATCTGTATTGAAATGGAACGACGGTCTTTTATTTTTCATATTCACTGGAATTTTGAAATTCAACTTTGTAGCAGCTCCAGCAACACATAAAACAATCGTTTTAATATTTTAAATGGAAATTAAAAAAAATTCATGTTCCGTTAGGAAACAATTCATATCCATTTTGAGATACCTTTCTAACAGCAAAGTTTATTAAGTTATTAAAAAATTCGCTCAGGCACGAATGATAGTCCGCCTTTAAGCACTCTAATTAAATACTTTTGAAATATTGAAAATCTCAGCTACGTTAATTTCTGTTCAATTAGCAAACTTTTTTTGCACATTTTTATACACATTTTTACGCTA
>JABFQC010000972.1:0-21848 GCA_022817085.1 Psilanteris sp. ZL-2020
ATTTTAGTCCTTCTGTCATATACACTGAGAAAAAGATTCGATAACTGTTATGAAATATATTTTTGAATAGGAGCAACCACATATATGATAATATTTATTGCTTGAAATTTGTATTTTATGTCGCATGTAATAAGCTATTAATAAATATGATAAATATAAGTTACACGTAATAACAATTATTATTTCCATTTACATATTATACACAAAGTGATAAATATTATCAAATATGTGGTCGCGCCTATTCAAAAATATATTTCTTCACAGTTATTAAACCTTTTTTTCAGTGTATAAATATATATATATAAAAATTTCTTTTTTTCGAACAAAAAATACACAATACTGACAAACGACACCATTGTCCTCACAAAAATTAACAAAAAAAAGTCGCGTAATAATAATTTCAAAATTATCCGTTTTCTCCGCGCGTCAAAATTCGGAATTCTCTTCAGTCAATGCATTTCGTTACGACATAATTCATTTAAGCTGAAATATCACTCGTGGCTGAACTCAGAAGTTTAAACGTCCTCGAGCTCCACTCCGAAACTATGTTGTTCGAAATATATCTCCAATAACGGTTAATTACTTTGCAAATAAGCGCGACGCCGTGGCCAAGGATCGATCGTTTTTTGTTTGCTTTGCAAAATGGCCAGAAGATTTTAATATTTGCGCGTCGAGGATCTCGCGCGCGCGCGCGCGCGCGATGACAACACTCCAGCGCGCTCAAAAGTCAACTCGCACCTTGCCCGGCAATAACGACCGATTCTTGCGAAACATTCACATGGCCGTAATTTGAAAGATCAATGGCGACGTTAAAATGCGTCGTCGCGACCGCGCGTAAACGCAACCGCGCGGGCTCTTTGTGACGAAAACGAAGCGTTTTGCCGCGTGCCGAATGCGGCAGTGCAAAACATGGAAAAACGCGCGACAGTCGCCGGCTTTAATGCGAATTAAGGGAAACACGCGTTAATGCAATGCAAATTAACCGCGCGGTGCATTAAAAAACTTGTGCGCGTTGAAACGAATTTTCTCGCGGTTCGGTTTCTTAACACGGGGTTAATGAAAATTTGGCCCTGTTTAATCAAAAATTAATTAATTCCTTATTGTTACGCGTCTTTTTTTGTTGATTTTTGTGAGGACAATGATGTCGTTTGTCCATATTGTGTATTTTTTGTTCGAAAAAGAATATAGTTTTATGTATATATATAATCATGTGTAACGATAATTTTGGAGACACCCCACTTTAGGGCTCTCTAACTACGGTCCTGAAACAGTTTTTTTGTAGAAAATATAATAGCACATCGGGCGGTTTTCGGCCACCCCACAACCCCAAAAGGCCCCTACGAGGCCCCTAAACACTGCAAAAACAGGTGTCTTAAATTAAGGCACCTTTTTGTAGACAGTTTTCAGTGTTTTACTTACAAAATCAGTTTGGCGACTTATAGTAAGACACTTGCAACATGCCTTAGATCATACATAACCTCGTTTTCTGTCACTTATGGTACATTCTGTATTTTAACTAATAATATTAAAGATATTATTATAGATGTATAATTTCATTTATTTTTTTATATTAACTAAAATTATATATTCTTATTACTTTTAATAAATAGACACACCGAAAAATAATTAATTTCAATTCAGACGTTTTTAATTTTTTTTTTTTTATTACGGTGTCTTAAACCTTCAAAATGACTTATTCGTAAGGCGTCTTAAAAAAAAGGCATTCAAAAGGTTCCTGTTTTTACATTGAATGCACCGTTTAATGCAAAAAAGAAAATCCTTCCATATGTTTCTCTTTTGAAGGATAATAAACTTTAGGGTATTGTAGATACGGCCCTGGTGATGCGAAAGTGTGATGAACAAAAGTGGGGACGAATTTTAAAAGAGGATATTCGGCGGTTTCGCAGTGTCTATTGGGAAGAGAATTTGATCATATGTGAACAAAAAATGAACTAAAAGAATTGTTTTTTTTTTGTTTCAAAATGTTTTGAAGCTGTCGAACAGCGGGGCCGAAATGTTAATTCAAATCCTCAAATTCACCTCTTTATATATATGTAGAATTCTCGAACAGACGAACTAAATTATATATATATGCGTGATATATATACGAGTATTTATTATGAAATAACACGAGAGCTTTTCCGGGGGACGTACAAAGAAAATTAATATTTAATATTTGCTACTTAAATAAATTAAAAGAAAAAAAGATTAAAATTGTAGAATTTGAACTTTTGAAAATAAAATACACAGTCTATCAATAAGTTTTTTTTATTTAATTATTATTTTTATAATAATTTTATTTGTGATAAATAAATTATCTACATATATATATATTACAAATGTGTATATACATAAACGAATGAGATCAGGCATTGAACTCGTAAACATAAAAATCCATAGAAAATAAAGTAACGGACTGAAATACCGACTATAATTTATTTTGCATTATTCATGTCCGTGCTATTTCATAATCGAATGTTTATTATTAAAATTCACATAAATTAATGTACAAAACACTTGAATCCAAACAAGCTCAATAATCAATCAGTTTCAAAGAAGATCGTATTCATGACAAAACACTGCACCGTTCGTTTATATATTCAGTAATATATTTATTTCAGCAGTTTGTCGTATTAATTACGAATGTGTATTCGTGTATACGAAATCGCGTTCATAACATTTTTTATTAATACGTTATATTGGTTATAAACTGGACCAAGAATAATATCATCGCGATGAACAAAGAGACAGAAACGTGCGGCCGTATGAAAATCATCGAATGTATAAACAAAAATGCATAAACATAAGGTTTCAAGCGCGCCTGTGTTTTTGTTTTTTATTTTCATTTACATATTACCGTTATTATTCAATGACACATTCTGCGGAATTTTCATTCCCCAATGCCGCTCTCTAATGCCGCCGACAAACATAAACATAAACATTTGTTTACAAACAAAACAACGACAAACATTTTTTCGGTTTGTTTATTAATAACAATCGCGTAAGCCGGCGAATTAATCCGTCATTAAGATTCCGAATAATAGCAGATTCAATAATTCGATAACGACAATAAACGTATTAGACGCTATGACACGGTTCGGCGCATAAAAAATGTTCGACTTTAAACCCGCCCTTTTGCGTTCGCCGCGTCGCAAAATAAAACCCATTTTATATGTAAATGCGTAATTCATATTAGGGCACCGTTCAATCGTAGTCCCCGGTATTAATACAACACGACCTATGACACGCGGTATAATCAATTGGTTCATAATATAATTGCTTAACCCGTTTTGTCCATAAATATTCCTTTCGTTTCAATTTGCATGCTATTTCATTCGCCGCGAATACTTTCGAGACGAACTCGATATTTTTCCGTACCGAATATTTTAACATTTGTAACTTTTAATGGCCTGCATATTTTAATGTCAATTATTGCGCCTTCGTTTCAACAACAATTATTCATTCGACAACAACAATGGTAAACAATAACAACAGTAACGATTCGTAATTGTTTCCAAATGTTAAATATTTTATTCCGCGAAAGAAACGACGATGACATTAACGGAATACAACGTAAACATTTATTTATTTATATATAAACAAGGTCATAACGGTTTACATGCGTTAGAAAAAGGCCGGTTCATTTAAAAAGAAATTTGCTAGGGTTAAGTCGAGCCAAAAAGCAGACACCCGTCGAGCATACGAAATCGACTTCATTCGTTATCGGGTAAAAAACGTTAATTATTTCGGCGCGCGAGAAAAAAGTAACAAAAAAAATCCCCGATCGTGGGTAATCAACGTCGTTCCTCGGACTCCGACTGTCTTGGGCTTTGAGCGAGGCAACGCGCGTAAATGCGACCGCGGAAAGCGAGATACCTCGGAATGAACTTTTCAAACAAGTTTACGTTTTGCACCGAAAGAACTTCGGATAAGTTTAGTCGCGCGAGGGCGCGGAGTGCGCTTGCGTCGGACGCGCAAAAAGGCAAGAGTGGCTCTTCGTGCTCGTATTCGCTTCGCTTGTAAAACGCCAAGTACCGAGTCAACTTTTAGAGCACACAAAATATTTCACTTAGGGGAGAAAAGGAAGAAGAAGAAAAAAAAAAAAAAGAAACAAAAGATTATTCAAATTTCGCGTCCTCGGGGATTGATTAAAACGACAAACTCGGCCGCGAATTTTATTAAAATCGAACGCGTAAATAACGAGTGATGGATACACACACACAGGCGCACACAGTAACGCGAACAAATAATGCGGGCGAAATGCATGTATAAGTGTACACTGACACGCAACGCTCCCGTACGCGATTTTATACAGTCGTGTGTGTGTGTGTGTGAGTGAGTGTGCATGTCATAGGTACGCATGTGCAAGAAAGAGACAGAGATAGAAAAACCGAGAACCGGAAGAAGACAGACCGGCTGTTCGATTAGACATAATAAAGATATAGCAACGTGAAAAATAGGCAACTAATTACGCAAATGAATCGTAATTCTCAATAAAATGAATTATAATTAGTCAAAGTGGCACCCCGGGCAATATGTCTCTCTCGCCCGCGCCCCACGATTGATGACAGTAATATACGAGCCGAGATGCTTCCACGGCGTTATTTGAGGGCATTCTCTCAAGAGGCGTACGATACAAAAGTAGATTCCCTTCCCCTTGGCAATGCGAAAAAAAAGGAGATAGGGGAGAGAGACGAGGAAAAAAATATCGCTACGCTTCTTTTTTCGAACGTTATCCTCTTCAGACACGAGAATCAACCGAGGAGAATAGTGCACGCTTATTTTGATAATCATCCGTGTGCGTGGCGGGGAATATGGATACAATAATCAAAGAATTACGTTCAAATCTGTCGTATCATTGACGAAAAACAAACGACGTATTGGCCGTTGCGCGTATTTCACGGGACGCAATTATAAACGTATGATTCAAGTCGAGACAAAGTAATCGACAAGATACGGAAAACTATCGTTCCGATAGTCAAGCGGAAGAATACACGGATTTATAAATTCGATGGAACGATCTCGCTTCTCGCCGTAATATTGGTTATTTCGAGATTTTATACGTCCGCGTTCTTTATTACGACGAGCTAAACAATCCGGCATCAATACAAGTTTATATTTTATTATCAATGCAAGCTGTTCGGTATTGTAAGTTCCGTTTTAATTTCTTTGAAACGACAAATTCGGTTTATTATTTAAATAGTTCGGTCGATAATAATAAAGGTACTTGGTGTAAACACGCGAAAAATTAACAATGTTTCCAATGTTATTATCTCGCAAAGGTCGTTCTGCTTTGTTTACCTACCACTAAGGCATTCCTACCCGCATTCTTATTGTTATTATTCTTATTATTATTATTAATATTAACTTTACAATACCGTCATCGTTCAAATTAGTTACTATTTGTGTAGCGAGCGGCATTACATTCATAAAATCTCGTAATTAGGTTCGTATTTACGACTTTCCACGATCTTCGTTCCGCGCTCGGAAATGTCCGTGTCCGGCTTATTGCGAAACTTGCGTTTTTTATAATTTTATAAAACATTTCTGACAGTCGGGCATTAAATAGTGATTTATCCGTTGTAGATTCGAACAAGAAGAAAAAGTTGCATGCAAATGAATGATGCATAATTTCGCGCGTTAAAATAACGCACGTGACGTGAACGATGCGAACTCATTACGCACCGATACGCGTTTGCATACCCAAAGGAATGCTCGCAAACATTTATATTTGTATTTTGAAACTGGCATTATTCATTACCGTGCGTCCAAATAAATACGGCGCTTCGAGTTATGATTATTGCACATCGCGACGCTGCATTCGGCCAATGAATTCGTTTTATATTCCGCCAGCGTGTTGCATGATTTTTTGCGCGTAGTTTTCCGGGCTACGCGGGACGACGCAGTCGCCACCCGTGTCGATTTCGCGAACACGATGCGACCGAGGTTTTCAAGCATTCTCGTTGAAAGTCCAAAAATCGAACGCTCGATTTAAACGCACGTCAAAACAATGATTGAACATAGCGTGAAAAAAATAATTACAATAACAAGGTGTCGTATTTCGAAACAAAAAATCTACCTTACCGACGCTTAAGGAACCACCGCCGTGTCGAAAGGTTAACGACACGGTGTAACAGGCAAAAAGACGGTCGAACAAATGGCGGTTGCTTAAACATCATCGAGAAACATTCTTTCTTTGTGTCATGAAAATTTGATTTCGCGAACGGAAGTCGATGTATCACGATGGAAAAGTGGTCGGGAAAAGATGGAGCACCGCGTTGAAAAAGAGCGGGTTGTTTGAAATCGCGTCACGTATCGACGCCACTGGAGGGACGATGCTGTTTCTCTATTCTTTTTCCTCCTCGGTCGTTTTTTTGCATCTCTTTTTCGATCCTATTCCGTGACTCGATTTTGTCCTCTTTTTTTTTTTTCCTCTCCCCTCCCCTGGCCCTTCGTCTCGTCCGTCCTCCAGTCGACTAAGTTCGAACACACGCGAAACCTGTGGCGCCTTTTCCGTACGAAGAGTCGCTTATCGCGGCCACTCGGGTGGCAAACAAGCAAGTTCGCAGCGAGCCCCGAGCCCTCGTTATAAATACTAATTGCCCCCGTACAGTCGCCCGAAACGCGTTTAACGTTCGCTTGACGCGCGAGAGTCCTGTTCCACTCCCGTTAACTGCGCAAAAACGTGACTCTCCGAAAGACGATCGCGATGACGGAACCGAACGGGTTGAGATGCGAAAACAATTGACGCATTAACATGTAACGGAGGCGGTAATTCTCAGTGATAGGGGAAGTGGAACTGCGGGGTGGGGGACGCGATCGGCCGATCTAATGCGGGCGAAAATGGTCAAGGACTTGGCGCGGTGTTTACAAACAAATGAATGCAGGTCGACAATAATCGGATTCCTCTTAATTTTATGTTTACTTCCGTCATTATTGGAATTAATATTTACGTAATATTACGCGTGCAAAGAATGTAAGAGTTTTTAAAAAAACAATTACATAATAAAAACGCGCCGCGTAAAAAGAACGTCCATTTGATGATTGATTAATTCACGCGGGCAAAGTATTTACGAGGCGAATGATTAATTGTTGTTGAGTTATCAACCGGTATCTTTGTTCGAAACACGAATTCGCGTTAACGCGCGTGTACCTTCGTGATTATTATTTTCATCCGAGAGCGGCAAAAACAATGACGTTTTGATACCTAATTTCGTCCGTCACTGTCCAAGCGTTCGGTAAATAAAAATGTGAAATAAGTTTAAATAACGGCCAAAGAATGCCGATATTGAGTTACCTCAAATAGTTCGAATTAATCTTGGATAAGAATTGCGCGACGGGAAACATTGCGATGTATTGATACGATTCAATTTTATGACGAAAAATGTAATGAAAGATGAATAGCGTTTTTATAATAATCGATAATTTATTGAAACGGCAATTAATTAATTTTATGAATGTATTTAAAATAAATGAATAATGGTTGATTTGTTAAGATGTAATAGGTTAAAATCGATACTTTATAATTTGAAATTATTAATCTTATTTTTATTGTTATTACAAACCGACGCTTCGACAACAAATCTAAATGGAAATAAAAAATTGTGACATGATTTTGTGGTCGGTTTCGCGCGCCATAAAAAACGACTATCGGATTATGAAGATCGCGTCGAGCAAAGGTACATCGAAGGTCGGCAAAAATTTGAATATAAATTTAATAACGCGCGCGAGGTACGCCACGGTGTTTAATCGGACGTAAAAAAACCCGATTCACATTCATCTGTTTATGAAAATTGTAAGGCCCGCTCATTAATGTCGTAAAATTAAATGTAAACACTTAGTCGCGGTCTTTATGCCGCGAAACAACCCGCGCTTACCACTTAAATCATCCGAATTTCGAATTACGTTATGCCCGGCATTGAACAATATCAGCATAAGCACGTAGAAATAAGGTACAATCGACGGTCACAATAGACAAAAATAAAAAAAATAAAAATAAAGGATGAACGTCGTAAATAAGCAAATAAACAAAGGGACGAACGAAGGAAAGTACAAATGACATTGGCGACAAAGTAAATAAACAAACGAAATAACGAGTAAACAAGGCAGGGGTCATATGACATTGGCAGTAAAATAAATAAACAGTCTGTCATTGAATGTGTAAACAAACAAATGATGATACACCCGTACATAATACCCGTATATAACACTCGCGAACGCAAAAATGACGAATTTCGGAAAAACGGTTGTCAACATTAACGAACAACAATTTTGCATTGTTCGCGTTGAACGATCGCGCGTCAACGAGCCGTATCTTCCGCAATAAACGGCATTTTGTTTGCGCGTATTAATTCGCCGCTTTACGAGTCACGTCGGCTTTATAACGCGCGTATAACGCGTCTTATTATTTCTGATAGTCATATTCGGTGTTTGATTATTGCGCTGGGAATTCGCTTTGAAAATGAAATGACTGATAATCCGGGCGCGATATGGATCCATAAAACACGACCCATAAAGATAAACATTAAATACACCTGTAAAAGGGCTTTGGACATCAGCGCGCGTCGCGTCGCAGTGCGTCGGACATTTCAACGAGCTTGCGTGTGGTTGTGCGTGTACGCGCGCGTTTTTATGACTCGACAATGGGCTCGTTCGGTGGTCGATCGCCGCGAGAGTTCGCGAACAAGAACGGCGTGATTGATCACCGAAGAAAATCGCACGAGGACGCCGAGACAATGTCCGAGCGCGCGTTCGACTTGTTTTACTCCCGCGGGTGTAAAGTCGAGTGTTTTGTTGGATGAACGCGCGGAGAAGGATTTGATAAATTTAAATTTATCATCTTCAATGTTGAATTGAATTTTTGTTTATTCAAATTAAAAAAATAAACTTTCATATTTACATTTTGAATTTAACAATCTATTCTTCCAATGTGTACATTAATCGGCGAGTGTATAAAGTACAATTTTTCTCGCGGGGGTGGATATTTGCTAGTTGGATTTTGCCAAAGACATGTTTTACACTCTGGGGTGTAATAAAACTTTCGGACTCTGTAAGAAAACTACTAATTTGTTTTCATCCACTTTCATGTGTTTTTATCTTCGTATTCATTTTTCGCGTGAATTGGAGATTTTGACAAGCTTTAATAACTTTACTCCTGACAGTGCCTAAAATATACCAATTGATATTTACTATCAAACAATAAAGTCAAATCTTTTCTCCCTAAGGAGTAAAACTGAAATAACATTGACAAACATATTTTACGTCCTAGAAAATTTAATGGAACTCTCACAGAGAAATAATCAATTTCTATAAATATAAAATTCATTATTACAGGGAGACTTTGAAACCCAGATATTTTCAAGATACAAACAGAAACAATGTCTAATATTAAAATACTAAATATCTTTTCTACGAAAGTACACTCAAAAAAATATTAGTATAAAATTATTATATTTTATAACGATTTAAGTATAGAAATGACATTCAAAACGAATATGCTTATATATATGTGTATGTATACAACAGACATTATTATTTATGGATAGAATATCAATGTCTATATATCATATTAAAAATTATTCATTATCAAACTATCCTTCTATTACTACATTTTTTTTTCAATGATTTTCAAAATGAGACTTTTTTATAACATGATTTTTAAAGTCTTATAATTTATATAAGACTTAATTTTAACGTGCACACGGAAAAAAATAATGATATAAATACAACACAAAATGACCATGTTGACTACACGGTACTGATTCAACACATAAACTTTGTAAAATTAAAACAAACAATTTGCTTGAATGAAAACAATCGAATTCTAAGAAAAAATACTCGCAATGTTTATAAACGCTGTGCGTTTAAATCAGTATACAATCAACACACACCTCACTGTAGAACATATTTTGACTATTTTAAAACTAAACCATTTTTATATAAATTTAATGCCTTATTCTTTCCCCTGTATATGACAAAAGAAACCACGAACGTGTCTTTATCCACACGCACAAGTATGTCTTATGACAATGCACGAGTGTCTCGTATTAAGACAACTGACGTCCTAACTAAGCCACTCGACGTCCAAGATATAAGTCACTTGTCTCTGCGGTGCAATTTATTTCTTCGCTTTTGAAATTCAAAATCGTATTATTTTTCACCGTCAATTAATCTTTCGAGGGCCCAAATCTTCGTCTACGAGTTAACTCGACGAACGGACGGAGCCGGGGATGCGCGCCGAAAAGAGATGTATTAAGGAGTGTTTGTCGGGGCGGAGAGGCGGGTGGGGTGGGCAGAACACGAAGCAGTTCGTTTTTCTCCTCGAAAGCTCGTAGGGATGCTCGGAAGGTAGCAGCCGGGCGAGTAAGTCGAGTGTACGTTTCCGATATATCGTAAAGAATTTACGAGCGCTCGGCAGCTCGGCCTCCGAAAAACCGGTTCTCGCACGAGATCGAGTCGCGTTGCGCCCCAAGCCAGCGTCTCGCTCGTTACACCGGGCTCCTGGCGGCCGGCTCGGGCGTCGCTCGTTTGCCGACCGTCTTCTAATCTTCGGCTCCTGATAAGACCCGAAGCGCGCCACCAAAACCAAACCGCGATTCTGTCCGACAGAGTTTTCTTGTAATCGACTTGTTTCGATCGATGAGATTGATTATCGTTATTATTATTATTGAGATTGTTTATTAGTATTAATATTATTACGTTTCAGCTTTGTGTAGTCGGTGTTGGTTGCATCGGTTGGCAATCGGTTGCCGGAGAAATTGCGATATGTCGTCGAACGTCGTACAAAACGATCGGAAAGACGCAATTTTTTGAATCAAAATAAATAAATATAAATAATAATAATAAAATAATCTTAAATAATAAATAAATATATTTTGCATCAAAATGTAAATATATAAATATAAATATGCACTGAGAAAACAAATATTTAACAATTTACTATATAACATATCAAAAGTGGACGATACGTGAAAACACAAAAAAATTACTACATTATATATTAAAATTGTCTACATAAACTTGAATATATTATTATGTGCATTGCCAATTTTCACGTATCGTCCAGTTTTAATATATTATGTAGTAAATTCGAATGTTACGAGGTTAAGGAATAGAACAAAAAAAAAGAGGAATTAAAACAATACGGCTAAAAACGTATCGGGCACGTCGATCGAATAGGGTTAATTGCGCATGCGTCCGACCGGTTCGTGAGTCGCAACGCCGCGCGACATCTCGCGGTGGTTTTAATTAAGTGGAAATTTGCAAACGGAATTATACGACTCGTCGAACTATAATCCGTTAATAAACATTGTCGGGAAATCCGTTTCGAGCGAGTCGGTTCAGAGACTGAATCCCCTGGTCCCGGATCGGCCACTCAGGCGAAACCTATACTTAGCCGTAATGTGCCATCGGTTGATATGGGCAAGCGAAACCGCGCGGACTTAGAGGACGAACCCGCGTTATTTCCCAAAATTACAGTACAGGACGCTTGCGTCCGATGAAATTGTACTTTGTCGGCGTGGCGGGAAGAAGAGTTAAACAATTAAAAAAAAAAAAAAATAATAAAGATTTAAAAAAAAATAAGTTTTTTTAATTAGCAGTTATGGGTCGGTTAATCTAAGCGCAATAGGTAAAGCCAGGCATTTGGTCGCGTTCAAACACGTCACGTAAAGAATTATCGCAATGGCGAATCAATTGGACACGCGGACCAATCAACGTCTAGTCGCGCGCAAATTTATGACCCGACCGGCAAATTGATTGGTAGCGCCACGACAACGCGCGCGACCACGCGATTGGTCGCGCGTCTTTGCGTTCGCGACTGCGAATTCGCCGATTAGCGTGATTGATATGAGTTGCGACTTGGCAATGGGAATGAACTGGATGGAGAATTTAATCAGCTCGTCCTTTAAATCGGTCGCCATTCGTCGACACGAAACCGCAAATCGAACATATGATTATCACCGCAGCGACATCTTTATTGTGTTTGAAAAACGAGAAGACGAAAAAAGCGTGGATTAATGTCCGAAAATATTGGATTTCGGTAAATTGCGATTTCGATGGAAACGAAAAGTCTATTTGCTATCGAATAGAATAATAATAGTTTTTTCTATGATTAAGTCTGATGGGAATTAAAAACGTCAGTTATGAAAAATACGATACTTCCGCGAAACGTATATTGTTTATAAACAAGCTTCTCGGGCAAAAATTGCGTCGATAAAGTCACGAAAAAAAGTCCCGTCAATAATGGATATGAATGTTTCGGTTGATTTATTTTCGTAACCTTTTTTCGATGGTACAACGAAGGAACGAAATTTTGACGGTGAAATCTATTCTGATAATGATTGCGACACGGAAATGGCGAAACTGCGAAGCTAAGAAACAGCGCGAGTGCATTAAGAAGTTCTCAGTCGCGAATGCACTTTTTAATTCGTACATAAAAAGTATTTACATCCGAGCGTAAATATTTACAGTTGAGGGATATAAATTCGCCTAAAATGGTTTACAATGATTTGAGCGGCAACATGCGGGCGGATGCGATACGAATTTCGAATATTAATTCTTGAAATTCATTATTAAAGTTGGATTGTTAAAAATACCAAGAATCGTTCGAAAACAAAACAAATTACAATATTCCGAACAATTCCGAAAGAAGGAATCGTTTGACATTCAAACAATCAGCCAACACCGATGTAAACAAACATTCGGTATAAAACGAAACACATCATCGTCAACTGCAACAATAAAAAATAAAAATGAAGCCAAAAAATGTATTTTAATTGCACGAAACGATCACCTACAATCAGATACATACTTCAGTTGAAACCGAGAAAGAAGGAAAATTAACTGCACTCCGAAAAATGCATGCTCCAGTTAAACTGCAGACTGCAATATCTTATTCTAAATACAAGCGTTCTCGTTACATAGAGGTCGATTATTTTCAAAACTCGGGTATTATACGAAGCCATCAATTTAAATGAAAATTTAACATATATCAACACTGTTGCATTTAAAAATAACCGCTTCGAGGTCGGCACAAAACTTAACACCCCCCCCCCCCAGTTCAAAATTCGATTTGGAAAATCTAAAATGGCATACATAAGTAATCTTATAAAAAAAACTTATGTTTACAACGTAATGACCTTCCGTCTCATTATCGCCTCCTTACCCGGCGCCAGAATTCCGAGTTAGAAAATGGCGCCTAATCTACATCAGCCTGCGCATTCCAGCATTTTCAGAGCGACAAATTTTCAAACCCAAGTCGTCATGTTTGCCCTCCGTCGAGCGTATCTATCCATCGCGAAACCCCAAAGTCGGCCCGAATTTACAGTCCCAGTGCTGCATCCTCTTACAAACTCCTTAACTCCAAACGAGTCTCGCGACTGCGCACCGAGTTCGAGCAAGACCGCGATATATATACATCTCGCGGCAGAACAGCGAAACGACTCGGTAATCGGTTCAGCCGTGTGTGAGAAAGAGATAGACGGAAAAACGCGGGAAGCAGAGAGAGACGGTTCGCCGGCTCGGTCGTAGCTCAGAGACTTAATTACTGCGATTAGCGTGAGAGGTGGCGCAGCGATCCCTGTTACGCGGAGCAGCAAGCCGCCGGCCGAGTCGCGGACAATGTTACTAGATTTGACCGATAAAATCAGCCGGGTTTAATGAAAACAGCGCTACGGGTTCTCGCAGTCGTGGTCGCTCTCGATTCGTCGGAATTAATCGGCCTGTAATTGCCGCTTACTTTGGGACGGAATCCCGAAATCAACCCGCTTTATTATTGTCCGGAGAAAAACAAAGAAATAAAGAGATAGGCATTTCATTTGACATCCAAGTATTTCTTTTCTAGGTAAAATAAACAATCAATGACCTGTCAATGTAAACATGCGACTCCGACAACATAATCATCGGAAGGTCATTTATATTTTGTTTGAAAATAGTATATTACTGCCGAGGGCGCCACTGCGCCCGAGGAAAAGTAAGCTATTTTACGCACCATCGCAGCGAAACAAAAGCAGAACTATCCGTTATAGAGGGGGAAAAGTAGCTATTTTTCACCCAAGGGGGAAAAATAGTTACTTTTCTCCCGAGATACCGGATAGTTCCACTTTTGTCCGCTGCGATAGGTGCGTAAAAGTAATTATGCTATTTGTGTTTTATACGTCCAAAAATGGTTAATTGTTATTATTATTATAATTACTATTATTATTATTACTATTAAGTACCATTTTATTTGGCAACTCGAATAAAAAAAATTATAAACAATCAAAAAGTTGTCCACGTAAACAAGCGATTTAATCAGCATTATTGTCGGGAGGACATTTTTGTTTTGTTCTTCCGTGCGAAACTAATAACTGCGACTTAATTCCATCATTCATCCTATTGTTTATTTTCGTTACTATCACAAATAACAATTAATTCATTAATCCGAACCAATCATTATTCCAATTTTTTATTTAAACACAATTGCACGCGGGCGGAAACGCTTAGCCGACGTGGAATCTACTTTCGCGATGGATTGTAACGATCGGCGGTATTTTGGTCGAGCAAGTCGGATTGCGTAAGTTGAATGAGAAATGTGCGGGAAACTGCGCGTGACTTTCTGCGGGGGTAAAATCCTTTTTTCAATCGCTCGGTCAAACGAGTTCTCCAAATCTGATTAACGTAAGTACATCGCGTGGGCGTTATTGTCTGCGCCCGATGGAATCCACTTTCGAGAAACGTTAAGATAACTGCATCAAGATAATCGTAATAATAAAAAGGAAAAAAATAGGAGCAATTTCGTGCATAATGAATGTCGAATGATTGGCGCCGATTGAGCGCGGGTTCTTTACCCCGCACTTGCAATGACTGCGTAGTTTTCAGCAATTGCTTGGGACAAGTTTGAATCGGGATTTTCCGAAACACTAGCAACCAGCGTTTTTGATGTTCGCAAAATGAAGTTCCGGATTCGTGAATTGTTTTGTAATGAATAAAAAAAAAGAGAAAAAAAACGTCGCCTTTTAATAAACTGAAGAATAAAAGTAAATAAATAAGGTAAAAGAAATACTAAACGTCGATGGAGTTAACGAAACAACAATTCATAAAAATGCATTCGATCGAAGACCACTCGATGCGAAACGATCGGAATTTGTTTAAACGCATTCCAGTCCCGCGGTGCATATAGTGCTTCGGCATACGAAACGATTGATATCTCGAATCGTTGAATAATTTCAACGGCTTATTTAACCGCTAGTTACTATTGAGAGTGAGAGAGAGAAAGAGAGAAACACCCCTATTTTGCGCGACACACTATCGCATTCGCGCGAAATCAACAAACATCGCGAGCATAAACACGCGAAGTTAACGTTGCTATGATGGCAAGGTCGTTTTGTTTTCTTTTAAGTGGAATTTCAAATTTTCAAAACAAACCGTCTGTTGACGTTTATTGTACCCCCATTGTTTATATAAAAGCAAAAATAAACGACCAACACTTTTATTCGAAATTAACATTTCGACGTTTATTTCAATTTTCATCGACACGTCGTTTTGTCCTGATAAATATAATTATCAATTCAAAAAGCCCGTCGAATAGTTCTTTCGAAGTCGAAGCGCGCGTTAACAATATCGCGTTGTCTCGCTCGCCAATGACTTTTTTACGTCGGCGAAAAGTTATTTCGAAAATAAAGTTCGGTCGAGGACACTTACCGACTCGCGCGAGTAGTTCGCGTTAATAAACGACTCGAAGTGCCGCTCGAACGCCGAACCCTCGAAGTGCGCGATCGCGCGCGCGATACAACTCGCGGAAAAAAAATACCAGCCAAATCTCTTAAGCTCGCACAATGTTGCGCGGCTATGCTTGTTTCGGTGTTAATGTTGCATGCGGCTTTGCGTCGTGACGAAACGAAAATGAAGCGAGCCGCGGTTTGCATTTAAAACGAAAGCAGCGCAAAAACGAGGGAGTAAAAAAAACGGCGCCATAATTTTACGCGCGGAAAAAGAAGAATGAAATAAACAGAAAGAGCACAACAAGAAAGAAAAAGCTTCGGCGCGGTCCATAAATGGCGCATAAATAACGTTTAAATTTTGTCAAATTAGAAGCAAGAGCGTGCTTTATATTACGCGCGCGGCTACTCTCTGAAACGAAAAAGAGAGGGCAGTAATCCGCGCGCGTAAATATTTTAAACGCGCGGTATAAATAGCGCGTTAATTCCGGTGTAATTTTTGACGCCGGCATTTGCCACTTCGTAATTTAGTTTTGAATAAATCACGTGACCGGATGTGTCTTAATTCAATATTGCTAACGTCTTAATCAAATCACTTTTCGTGATTAAAATGTTGTGGGGGGAGAAAAGGGAGGGGAGGGGTAAGTTAGTATTATAGTATATAACACTAGGTATCTTATACGTCGTAAATATGCGAAAACGTCTATTCACAGAAAATAATGGTTGTGCATCATTGGAACGCATACACAAACACCATAATCAAAATACCATAGTCGCTATTTGCTACGGCCGAAGCGACTCTGAAATCTGACGAAAGTTTCTGGGCAGAAGTGACGAACGCATGGTGCGGGCGCGCGAGGGTGGGGATGCGGGGTGGGGGCCAGTCATAAGGGTCCATGTTAAACGGGGATCGCGCAGCATACGGGATTCAGGAAAGTGAGCTAGTAATCCCTCGGCGTTTCTGATGCTACTTTGGCATTCGAGGCGAATCCCCTTATGCGCTCGGCGGTCTCGTCGTAGCTCAACGAGATGGCCGTTAACCATAGACGGGGCTACCCGCATGCATGCTGTCCATAAATTATTGCGCCACCGGAAATCAAAACGCGACTTTACGTCTTCGTCCGTTGCGTGGATCGGACAAAGCCCGCGACGACCATTTTGACCGCTGTGCTGGCGTCCAATCAACGCGATCGCGCACAGCGCCGTGGTCATCATCCGACGGTAATAACTTGGTCGAGGGTCGAATCTCGATGGAAGCGTTTTTTATGACCGCTGATGGTTGTGTGTTTTGTGCAACGTCGAATCAGTGACAGCACACTTACGCGGGGTTTATAGGCCGTCTTAATTGATTTAGAGACATTTCTCTGTCTGTAATAGCGCACTGTTTTGCTTCGAATTACATGAACTACTTTGACCATAGCAAAGCGCCAAGAATGAATATAACCGCGCGAAGGTCATTGTTGCATTGTTTATTCGAGGAGCTTGTGTTATTTGACCTTCGAAGAATAAAATTTATACTATCAAAATCGAAGGGTCGTATATTTTTAAGATATGCTGATTTGTGAGGTTTTATATATTTAGTTTTATTTTTCATAATAATAATGACTTGAAATTATTGATGTTTATGCTTTGGTATGACTATATTTGGGGTAGGAAAGTTAATTTATAAACCCAATTAATATTTATCTAGCCATTGTAGATATAGTTATATATATTTGGTACAGTAAATCGTAACAAGCTAAATGATTTTTTTTCTTTTTGATTGGCGCATCATGCGTCTATTCGCCGAAAGCGTGATTGATTCGGTGCATTATGCGCGTGCATATTAATAATGCGCGTAATCACATTTAAACCAATGAAAAGGACTTCTCGTGTACGAACTTACGGATTACATAAATGTTATTGTAATTCGGAATTGAGTGTAGAGCGTTATATCTTAATAATAATAAACACCGTAATTGACATACACGTGCAAGATAGAAACCGACCGGACCTTAATCTTATCTTCATTGATACCGAATTAAACGATTTTGGTGAAACGGATTACGTATACAAACAACAATAGGTCATTGATTGTTCGACCGATGAGAAGGTCAAAACACTGGATTTCAAAGTACGTTGTAAATCGTTGCCAAATAATTTACTTCGAATCAATTCAATACGAACGATTTTGCATTTTATTCTCAGAATTCAAGAACAATACAACTATGCCAAAAAATAAAGTATTCATTTAACCATTTAAATTATTTAAATGTTTTAAATAAATAATAATTGAATGAACATTTGTCATGTTTTTCCAATTTTTTTCTTTTATTTTTTCTATGTGTCCATTACAGTTGAAACCAAACATATGTAATAACAATATGAAATGAATTATTCGAGCTACTAACTTTTATGCCATCTTTAACGAGTATCCTACTTTTGTTATCAGTATATATTATCATAGTTATTATGATTATTATTGTCATTTTTGAGGCATTCTGCATAAGTTTAAGCTTATACCGAAGAATTTACTTATTATTTATATAATTCGAAGAACAAAACGATACAAAATGAAAATAAAATTTAAATTCTTCGTAAATGTTAAAATTCCCAACATTTAATACCGAACTCGACACAAACCGAAAACAGAACCCGCATAAAAGTACGAATAATTTACTACAGCTTTTTTCGTTCAAATTTAATTATAAACAATGCTCTTCAATAACCTTACCCTCCGAGATATAAAGCCACTCTAAGCTGCGCTTTCATAATAAACCTACAATCTCGATTCATCGACTGCAGTAATATAAACCACTCGGAGCGTTTCTTTGAACCCGACGAGTCGCGGCGAACTGCGAAAAAGTGAAATAAATTATTCGCAATTACCGTTATTCACGACGCCGAATAAACCTTAAAAATGATTCCATTTCATTTCGCTTTAAGGGCGCATTACACGGGCGCAAGAATAGTGATAACGCATTTTAACAAGTACAATTTAGAAAGTCCATTCGCGCAATTATTTACGGACTCCCGTTGGTTCGCGCGCGGGTTATTATATTTGCGGATCTCGTCCCGAGCGTTCATGAACCGTTCGTTCATAATTAAATAAGCCCCGCGAATTGGACAATGCAAAAGCGCGCGATTCTTTGCGATCCGTTTGTTTTGTGGGTTATTCCAGGTACGATACCGAAATGCATTACGAAACCAATGCGGAAGGCGCGGCGAAACAAACGTTTCTGACCGGAGCGATCGCGCGCAGCATAATAGCATTGGAAGAATCGCGATATATCAATAGTCAAATGGATAATTTTTAATTTGCAATCAAAGTCAACGCGTGTTCTTGAACGAATATTACTGGCGGTTTACAATTCCGGCGTTTTGGGTGTCAAGAGAAAAAACCGCGATTATAAAATAGTAGTAGGAAACAAACGGTGATATGTTAATGTTTATATTTTGAATCCACTAAAATGAAAAACTAGAAGGTCATTGTGAAAAATGTAAATAAAACTCACTTATTTTCTCGGTATAAAATAATAATTTATTTTCAAAATGTATAACATTTTTCGGTTTCAATAAAAGTATCATTCGAAGTATCAACACTAACCCGCATGAACAAAGGTATATCATAAACGGGCGATTTTAATAATTGAAATAAAAACAAAAAAGGTCACGGAGCGTTTAAACAGACAAAATAAACAATGCATAGTTAATGTTTACATCTTTAAAATACTAATCCATTGTGTTAGAAGGTCATTTTATTCCCATTAAAATTTTATTTCTTCGACATTAAACATTCGCATCAAATAAGATACCATCGTCTTGATTTAAGACGCCCACGTTTACTACATATATTGCAGGTCTTACAATACAGTCTAGTTAACACGTTGCATCACGTCAGAACAAGTCGATTGCAACCAACGCAACGTCATCGCTCGCAGCCCCGAGCGAAACATCCTTGCGTTTACCTCCCTCGGTCAGTAATGTACTGTTTTGTCAACACTCGACTAGCGATCGACGAGAAAAAGCTCGGGTTTCGCGGATCGGCAAAAATCGTCCTTGCCGTTGCGATGTAAAACGCTTTGGGAATACAGAATGACGTTGCCGCGAGGTTTTGTGTCCTCGCAGGTAACACGCGCGTACGTCATGCGCGACGTGCAAACGGGTGTATCGGGGAGACGCGCAAAGAAAAAGTGAATCATTGTTCTTTTGTTGTCGCGAGGGGGCACAAAGGGTATTCGCGGAGTGTACATTTTTCATTTAAATATTCCGTATTCGTCACGCGAACGAATATGACAGGTCGTGAATACGATGTTAAATAAAACGCAACTGACAATCGTTCGGGCGGCAAAAAGGCTAATATGAACGATGCTGTTGTGGACAAAATAAAATGTCGAGGGGGGGGGGTGTTAATTATTTTAAGACGTGTTAAATTTAATTCTCGTTGCGATATATTTTAAGGTTATATAATATTTGGAAATACAAAAATTTGCAATAAATATATATACATACATATAGAGAGCGAAAAACCAAAATACACGCAATTGTTATTACAACCTTATCTATCCATTGATATATATGACACATATAGGACTACGTCAATATCCCGAAAATACCTCATAATACGTATATCTATATACATAACCCAACAGCATGAATTCGGGAAGTTTTTATATTATTCGGAACTTGTCATAGTACCATATTTCTATATATACACATATATATTCATACACAGATTACATTCACCCGCAGTTACACGTACATAATAATCAAACATAAAACGACTCATTTCGACCAATCGCGACGCATTCGAATCGGCCGTTCGCGATGTCGCAACGCGGACCGCCCGTCGTCCTGTCGGGATCAGTTGGCGCGCGGTTGGACCCCGGGTGCCGCTGGCGCCCGGCTACGCCACTGCCGGCAACCCTCGGGTAGTTTGATGGGTTGCTAGGAAACACCCCTCGGTCGTAACCTCGTGCTCGTAAGGCGGATAAGGACGCAGCTAGAGCTCGCGCGCTTTTCTCTCATTTTCTTCGATCTTACGGCGCTATGAAGTGAGGACAAAGTGCAAAGGGACGCTCGCAGCGACGAGGGGTGCATTTAGATGGCGCGGGGCCGTCGGTCAATTCGAGACGCGCGCGTGTTCCGCCGAGGTCTTTTCGCGCCGCCGACGATCCTTCGGAGAATAGCAAAGCTGTTTGACAACGCAGCTTCGGGTGCGCGTCGTAATTGCCGATTTGCACAGCATCCCCGCCCCTCACCACCCGTTTACAATTCTTTGCGACTCAAACAGAGCGCGTTACAATTTCGCGTTTTCGGCCGACGTTTTATGGACCCTTGCAAAATCGACTCTCATATCGCGTTTTAATATTTAGACGTCATCACCTAACGTCCGAATGAGGGAATGGCGGTTGCACGCCATCGATTATCGATACGCGACGTGGTGGATCGGTAATGCGCAACCTAAAACCGGGTTGCGGCTTGCGATCCGAGCGGGGGGTCTCGTCGTGCAAAACAGTATATTATATCGCGTACAAACTTATGCTAGGCTTTTTCGTCGATCGTGTCATACGGAGATTACGATATTGTATTGTAAGAGCCGTGTAATGGCGCGTGGATGTCCGCACACTGAGAGAAATAAATGACGAAAAATTACTATTTATTTATATTTTTTATATTTTTAAAAGTAATATGTTATGATAAAGTAGTATGTTTCGATGTAAAAAACTTACTTTTTCCCTTTAAACATAGTAAATATTATTTTTTTTTTCTTTTATGATTCCAAATTAAGGAAATAGTAATAGTCATTTTAATTTTTAATAAATACTATTTAATAAATAATCATTTTAAGTCATTTATTTCTCTCAGCGTAGTGGAACAAGATGAATGTTATTGTAAATTTAACATGCGTTGCTGTGTAGGGACCGAATTAACTAAGGTTTTTATTACAATATCGCATCGTAACGTGAGTGCGATATTAGACAATTAATACACGGAGAAAAAAGTATACCTAAAAATTTCTATATTTTCCGTGTAAAATTACAATACTTTATAGAAATGCAGTCAAAGATGTTATGTCTCAATTTAATTTCAATACAGTATGGTAATAAATGAGTATAACTTATTATTCCATTTTCATAAATATTTCTTCAATACAGTCAATCATTTTTT
>JABFQC010000973.1:0-21844 GCA_022817085.1 Psilanteris sp. ZL-2020
AATACTTATAATTTTGTCAATATAAATTTACTATATTACATTTTTTTTGTTCTTGTTAAATTAACGATCAGATTGTACAATCCAGATTGTTAATTTAACAATCTAGTTCTCTGAGTGTACTTTTTGTGTTATACGTAACATTTTTAACATATTTTATTCAAAATGTTAACACAAAATATGTTAAAAGTTATCATTTTTCAGTCGTAATACTCAATTACCATTGCTCCTGCTAATTTTTAATACCAAATTTCTCTCAAAAGTGTAGGATTCTTATAAATATTTTCAAATAGTCAAACACATTGTTCATTTGATTCTCTTTTTTCCTTACCATGGCAAAAACTATGTCTATTATTCATCATTCACATGCAAGTTGTTCCGATATATGACAGTCAATGATACACTGAGAAAAATTTGATTGTAAATATTGTAATGAATTATTATAAACGTGTTGTATAGTACACAAATAAAGACATTTGTAATGTCACATTGTAAAAATACCAATAAATATCATATTTTTTCTTATATTTATTTTAAGTTTTGTCATAAATCATGTAGAATTTTACAATGTGACATTACAAATTTCTTTATTTGTGTACTATACAACACTTTTATAATAATTCATTATAATATTTAAAATCAAATTTGTCTGAGTGTAATCATTGACTAATGACATAGTTATTATAAATACAGAGATATAGTACACTCAGAAAAATTAAACTTAGACAAGTGCTGTTTATAACACTAATTTGGCGACATTAAAACAAAATCCTAAATATTACTGCTTATAATAGCATTATACTAAAAGATAAAAGTAAAATTTGGTATGAAAAACTGTATTTTTACAAGGAAAAACAGTAATTTTTAGGTTTTTACTTTAATGTCTCAAAATTAGTATTATAAGCAGCAATTTTCTACGTTTAATTTTTCTGAGTGTAAATGACTTCTTAATCGCCAATTACTTATAGCTATAAAACTGTAATATAGTTTCGTTGAAAATTAAATTTGAAAATCTGCATTAGTTATTGTATTTTACTGCATTCAATTTTCAAACAGAAGTGCAAAAAAATACAGAAATAAATTTGAATCAATCAAAATTATTGGCAATATTTTATTAATTCAGTAATTATTTGTTACCATATGCGGAACCTATATACGCCAATCCCTCGTATAAAACATATATATATATGTCTTAGACTTGCAGTGTAAAAGTTTTGAGACGAGAAAAGAGGATAAACAGAAATATAAAGTGATCAAATGTACGAGCAAACAATCGACGTTTACCGAACACTGCAGCGACATTAATCGCGTAACACAATGGTCCACCTCGATTCGCTCGCTCATTAAAGACGGAACTGTGTAATACACTATAAAGTGGGCCATTGACTTGTGCAATGTTTTTGTTAAATCGTCTCAGTCGCGATTATGTGATTGCGAAACGCGCAGAGCCATCACGCCAACATTTTTTGCATGAGTCACGTCAATAATCGAACGCCACCATGCGTTGTTGTGCGCGTCGCATTGTTTTGTTTATAATTTCACACGTGTTTAGCAAATTTCATACTATTACTGAAAATTGCATCTAAGATTATTGTGATTTGAACTTGAGTTAAACAAATACCTTGTAAAAGCTGTAATTTATATATGCCATTCACACAACATTTAATTTACTCAATTTCTTTTTTGTGACTGCTTGTTAAGGATATTTGCTCTTCCACAAAAAATTAATACACCAAAGATGTTTATTTAATTTTATATTTTAATATTACTTTTACCTACTATGTATAATGTAATTTTTATCATTCATAAAAGATTCATGTGCGTGAAGCTCCAAATGTTGAATATAAACGAATCTAATAAATTCAGTTAATCAACCTATTTAATCATATTGAATTTTACTTTGACAGCAATAATTTCTAATTACATTACATTTTATCTTTAAAAAGTGTAAATTTACCTTCTGCAAAATTATTATTGTTTATCTAAACACGATTCGTTGATAATCAATGTTTGCAACTATTTTGTCACATTTTTTTTGATCCTATCATCAATTTTTAAATACTTTATTAAATCATTATCTTGTATAAAATTCCATAATCATCGGTATGCCCGTGCGCGGTTAAACATTCCGTCAGTCCAAATGTTACTATGTCAACTTTGATTTTGCTAAAGAAAACTTGTAATAACAAATGTCGCAACGCTGCACCTACAGAACTTAACTATACAAGTGCGACAAAGACAGACGTACGAAACTTGGTAACGCGGGTAAACGCCCGTCGCTTTTTGCACTGCAAATTTCATGTTGAGTCTATGCGATTAGTAGACCAGCCTTTGTTTACTCTTCAGAGCGCGCGCTGCCGAGCGACGAAGGTACGTCTTTCAAGTCCGCACGATCTCCGTTTGCGCGTCGACTTCGGGTCGCGCCTTTTTCGAAGATCCATTGTTTTCTTCAACGAATAGTATTTGCGAGATGGCAAAACAATATCGGACCAAAAGCGGATGTTCAGCGGCGCATCCATCCATTTCCATAGAGCTAAACAGCTCGCTGCAAAACCGTGTCACTTCCTGCTATTGGCCGTAGCCAAAAGCCGTAGAAAATTGCAATATGTAATTATGCGAATGGAAATGCGTGTATCGAGGCGTGTACGTAGCGTCTAAGGAGATGCCAAACGAAGTTCCCGAAATTAGTGCCAGTCACGTCAAGTACCAAAAAGCGTACGAAAAATGTCGGTGCGCATCAATCGTTGCGAGAAGATGAACGACTGGTAAAGAGTCTTAAAAAAATTAGTTTTTTTTTTCCCTTAATTATGTGGACTGTTTTTACTTCTTTTTATATTGATATAATTACATATTGATATACAATATTGAAGATATTGAAGGTAACATATATTATGTCGAAGATAGATATACATTTAGATATAATTAAATATACAATAAAAAGTTATATAAAAATAGAAACCATAATATCACATTAATTAAACATATATGAATGTATTATATATACTTGACAAAAATGTTATAAAATGATTGTAGATAAAATTTCTATTTACGTTAAAATTTTCTTAATTTTTATTTACTACAAAATTATGATTGCACGTTATATTGGTTGTATTTTTCAAGGTAAACTATATCTCTTTAGTCAATACTATATATTATTATTTATTTCAAAGATATACAGAAATAATATTTTTTATATCCAATTTTCGTTCTAATATTTCCCTCAATTTACATATTTAAATCTAATTCTTGCACGATATTAAAAAAATAACTTCAATAATGATTTGCAATGAGTTTTGAATATTCGATGACCTCACATAAGGTCAAAATTCTCATGCCCTTTCTCATTTTAACGACTATACAAATCCACTTAATCGAATATTACAAAACGATTTGAAAGCAGTTGTAACATAATATTCCGTAATTAAGGTTGAAGGTCCACTTACGTGAGATTGCATGCAACGCACGACACGACTACCTCTACCGGTACCAAAAATTCTAATCGCGTAAAATACCTTTATATAATTTCATATTTTACAGAAGCTATTGAATAAATTTTGTTTAATATTGTTGACATTAAAAAAACAACAACAACAAGAACCATCGAAATACTTTTATTTTTCACATTAAGTTAAAACGCGATTTGGAAAACGATTGCTTTTCGTAGCGTCAAATTGTTACGTCAACAAGCCGAAAAACTGACTTCATAATGAAGTCTATATATTAAAAGGCCCCGAGCACAATGTAAACAAGCAGTTTGTCTGCGCACAATGTTCGCGTTATATCACAACTGTAAACAAACAATGACAAGGTCATTATTTGCATCTCGGAGTGAGGTAGCGCTCGAATAAACAATTACTAAGTGTTTAGTCACTGAAATTATCAGATGCTGCGATGAAAAGATTTATAATGGTTGAATAAATATATATGAATTCCCTGTTTGTGAAATTTCTGTGTTTGTGCGACGAATTAAAAAAGGAAGCCCAAAATGACAGCTCGCAACATAAACAATGCAAAAGTGTATTTATCATCGTTCCATTATCGTTTGTGTGTTTACGTGTGTTTAAAACCAAAAACATTACAGCAAATTACGAGATCGAATTTTTCAGATTAACGCACGCATATATCTATATATATATATACATTTATATATTATTTGCTTTTATATATGCTACTGCCTATAACGATACATTTTCTTTTCGGGCAATTTGCATTTCACTGCGCGAATCATAAATCAAAATCGATTAATCGTCGCAGAGAAGCTGCGTGTGAATAAACGAACGTCGATAATTCAGTTCCACATTGATGGCCATCAACTTGCAACTGCACCAACGTCGCATGAAACAAGGTTAATTTATCTCCATCTGGGCATTAAATTTGACTCTCGTCGGTCAGGTGAATAAAATGGCGCGCGATTATGCGCGTTTCCGCGTGCAAAGCAGCGCAGAAATGCCTACGAAATATTAATCGCCGGAGATTCCTTTGTCGAATGGCGGATATCTAAATATTCTAGCGGCATAAAGCGACGCGGAACAGGTTATTATAACTGTAAAGTAGTTTGTTAAGTACATAAATTAATGTTTGATGCGACGTTCAATTATTTTTATTTCGATTTTATTAACGAATGTTGACTTAACCTCGATGTCATAATTAAAATCTAGTTAGCAGATCGGATTTCGTTTTTCGTAATGACCAGACATTATAAAGTCGCGCGGCAATTATCCGCCCAACGTGTAATTGTAATTCGGTTATTACACATGCGCAATATAACAATTTTTACGCGCAACTCGATACCTTCGGCAAACTGTAATTTCAGTCGAATGACTTAATTACATTAATGAAATTTCTACGCGCTCGGCTTTTTCTTTTTATTGTCATTTTCATTACCACCCGATATCAACGGGTCTCCGATTTGTTTTTCAACGTTGAACGTGAACGCGCGTTTGTTTGCGCGAGGCAAAACTCATGCTTGCATAATTATATCATATACACCATAAACGCACCACAAATCGCCGTTAAAATATCCATCCGAGCCGAGTTTGAGCGGACAAAAATAATTCACGCAGCTTGTCATTTTCAAGTTTCAAGCTTGTCAAGTTTCTTTTAAATACATAAGAATGCGCGTATATATAAATAAATAATTAGATTTTACAAAATGCTTCGTAAAGGGATTTCATTGGCTCGTTACGAAACTCGTAATTTTGACAGTGGTGTTGACGGCACGGAATTAGTCCGCGGAATCATATGCTCTTCTATTCATAGAAGAATCACAGTTTCTTAAGCGTCGGGTTTATTTTGGACAGGTGCTGAATGTTGCGATTTGCAATTGAGATCATTCCGTTGAATGAGTAAGCGTGGCTTTGATACGAAAGCAGACCGCGCGTGCGATATAAACATCCAAATGGCCGCTGGAATTCAACTTGAAACCGATGGCAATCAAGCGACGACCAATTGCATTAACGCTCGGCTCGGAGGAACGTTCCCGTGAAAAACAACACGACGCGCGTTGTTGCCAAAAGCGCCAACAAAATCGCGATCGTAAAAATCTCCACTTTGCCCGCGCGTGCGCGCTCGCATCAATTAACCGTGGCGACAAATGCGCGTGCGCACCACGCTATGCCGAAAAGTTCACTCGTCGTTTAATGGCCACGCAAAAAGTTGCATCGATGTCAGTAAGTCACCGACACAGACCCGGCGGGCGCGACGCAATGAAACCGAGTTAATCGTCGACGGCAAATCATTAATCCCGTACGTCATTCATCTTATTCCTTTGCTTCGACTTAGCTTTCCCATTTGTCTTGATTTCGTACATATAAATATAGTGGCGTTTTGAGGATTCGGCTCGCGCCGGCGCGTTCGCGACCGTGATGCGCGCGCCGACGCGAGCGCACCCCGTCGACGAATTCGCGATTGAAATTGGGCGCGAGCGCCGCGACCAATTACGCAGCGATTGCCGGTCGGCGCGTCTTTAATCCGCGTGCGTGTAAACACGCGCATATTTATCCTCGTGAAATATAATTTACCGAAGCCGATATCGACAATTATTTTTACGACCGCGATAACATCGTTCGATTATTTACGATGCCGGGAGTAACGTGCGCGCGCGCGCCCGAGCAAACCGTATTATTTTGGTTGCCAAATTCCATCACGTCTTCGGCCCCGCATCGAATCCACGCGAATGCAATTTTTTGCGCCGCTTAGTATTTCCTTTACGCGCCAAATTTTCATATAAATGGCCTTTGTTTTTCATCCCAGAAGCTCCTTCGGAACATTTAACGACCCCGCCGTGTATTCGGTCTTTTTAAATCGCCCATGATTTTAAGAAGTTTATGCAGTTTATTGCGCACAATTTATTAAATTACGACCATAATACGAGCGCGACACGTTCAAAGTCAACTTCAACGGCATTGTTTACGTTCGTTTGTTGACAAACAATTCCGAGTGTCGAATCGTACGGTCAGTGTCTCCGGGCGTGCTGTTGATTGGCGGACGGACGCGCGACCGAATTCGAAACGCGCGTTTCGTCGGTTTCCGGGAAGAATTTCGCAGCGCCGAAAAAGTCGCGACGTACGGATAGACAGATAAGCAAGCTGGTTGGCAGGCAAACAAACACCGTGCGGGTCTTTCTGCTTGTCTGAAGAATTCTTCTGAAAACCAGTTCGGACGGAGAAACGAAGGAATGAACGGTTGGGAGGAGCAGTGACCTCGCGAGGATGCGGCGCACGGCATTCCATCTCAGCGGATAGATCCCGAGATTTCTACACCTGATGAAACGGACGCGCGCTCTTTCATTAACGCGCGCGGGTCCGCGAGTGCGCCAATGCGATCCATTTTATTAATGCTTTGACGCGCGTTTTAGACCGCGACAATTAATCCGCCGTCTTAATTGACGTACTTTGGAAATGCAGTTATAAATAATAATAATAATAAATCAAAAAACAAGTACACTAAAATACAAATTAAATGAATGGACCGTCATCGAGTCACGATCTGTTTCGTCGATAAAACTCGCGGTACCCGTGTTTTCATTGCATTTCCGAGATGACACATGCATCTCATATATCGCGTCAACGAGCAAAAATGGTTTCGGTTCGTTCAATCATGTAGGTTTAATTTCCATGTCGGCGTGTTTTTCTTGTTCCAATGCAACGGTACATCGTAGAGATATTAAATGTCAAAGTGTTTTGGTCGTCGAATCGTTTGTACGCGTCATCGTAAATCAATCGAAAATGGCCCTTGGACCATCTTCCTCGCTTTTTCCACGATTTTTCTCCGTTTTCACTTCGGTCGTATGATCGGTACGCTTCGGCACACGAGAGTTTGAATGGAGAACGTTATGGGTATACGATCCCGAAGTAGATATTGTTTCGTCGGTAACTGTAAAAAGGAAAAGTTTTTACGTGGACTTTATCTAACCGCATCATCTTCCTGGGCACAAAAAGAATGTCATTACGCGGGTTATGTCGTTGATTTCGAGTGTATTTGAATT
Organism: Psilanteris sp. ZL-2020; assembly: GCA_022817085.1. NCBI lineage: Eukaryota > Metazoa > Arthropoda > Insecta > Hymenoptera > Scelionidae > Psilanteris > Psilanteris sp. ZL-2020. The sequence goes on from JABFQC010000973.1 coordinate 7,484, forward strand.
TCGAACTGGGTCACGTGGAGTGGATCGGCTCATTAATTTCAGTGTCACGTTGTTTAATGGATAGACAGTTTCCTCATACACGACGAACTACGATATCCGTGAATTACACTTGACAATGACTTTCAACAAATGGTCATTTCAACAATCATTATTCTTTATCATTTAAATAAACAGAAAATTAATATTTCATGCACAATTTGTTTACACTGAAATAATAATATCAACAAGGAATTGTAGTTAGGAATTGTATAAAAACTGACAATAACCGCAAGGTCAAGAAATAAAAACACTCAAAATAACATTCTTACTATAAACAATAACTACAGTTTCAACAACTATATCATAAATCGATACGGGTTTGTTTATTTACAATACAAAGACAATTCGCAATTCAGTGGAATTCTTTTCCTCCATTTCATTATCGGCAATTATTTTGTCACAACGCTAACAAAAAGCCTCTATAAGATGATTTAATAAATAAATCCGACGACGAATAACGACTTAAAAATATTCGAATCAGTCAAATGAACGTCGCCCGCATGAACGACTCGCAACGAAAACACGGCCGATGGCTTTTTTTTTAAATTGCGTCGGTGGAGGGATGATCGAATTGTTCGAATCATTTAGCGAGGTTTGCGGGCGATTACGACCGAACCGTTGGTCGGTTGACTCGATCCGTGCAGCTCGCGCTCTGTTGTTGTTTTGTCGAGGCGCCCTTAAAAGGCAACGACGTATCGCCGAAACGGGACTTGGACAGGCCGAATACGGCGGCTTGCGCTCTGTGTTGGTGTGCGTGCGTGTGCGTGCATGCGACCTACTAAAAAATCACGCCGCTACGCCACCGGCCTCTTCCTCGCCGAGAATGCAAAGTGACGAGCCGATTGCGCGTTCGTCAAGAATGCATCTCATCGGCGATCAAATTCACAGGACTGGTCTTTGCATTTAAATATTTAATTCCGAGCCACTTTGAGGCATCGATATTTTACGCACACGCTCGTATAATAGATATGAAAATAGCGTTTGAGTTTGCTTGAAATTTATTATTCTCGTAAAAACTGACAAAAAAGTTATTTAACAACTTAATGAATGTAATAATAAGTATTCAACTGCTTGAATTAAATAATAACAATAACAACTCTATTCTATCCGCATCAGGATAAACAAACCGAAATTAATGTCGAATTTACACGCATAATATTTACGATTGGCTCTGAATTCAATTCCCGGTAAAAATGAAATTGACCTTTCGTTTTGTTTATATTAATATTTCTTTAATGCACGTCCTCCAATGGCAACAGTTTATCAATATCAAAAGAGATTTGCCTGCGACTATTTCTGTTACACAAATTTTCGTTACAGAATTTGCGTTCGATCGAACGATATTACGTACGAATGAATTTACGATTGCGTACGCGTTGTTTTGTTTCGCGAGCTCTTTCGCTAAATAAATTCCGATTGTTGTAAAGCCGTAAACTCGTTGACAAATGCTTTGCCGAGATACATAAAATATAACTAGGAGTAACTTTCGATAGTTAAAAGCATTTGTGTTTTACGAGATAAATGAATACGTGTATCGGGTATCGACAACGTGCGCAGCGCAAACGCGGAAAAAGTCGAAACTCCTTTTATGCTGAAAAGCGTACTGATGCGTGCAGGCGCGGGAAAAATACAAAACATTCACTTGGTTTGCGTTTAGAAATCCATGCAGCTCGACGATTATCCATTCAAATTGGTTCTCATAGGGAACACGGAAAATCGTAAATGTAACAAAACCCCGCAGTGTCGTCGAGATCTTATTCACCGGTGCGCCATAAAACTTGCAAGCAAATAATACATAAACAACCAATCTTGCTCTAATTGCGCGTTATTGTTATCGGATTTTAACTTCTTAAGGCAGTTTAAATGCACCGTTCGAAATGTTTGACTGCGATTTGTTGTTATACAATTGCATACACTAATACTGTACTTTCAACAGGAAAAATAATGAGACTGAATTTAACAAAGAAATATGTATATATTTTGGTCATTTAAAATACTTAGGAATATCAATTTTGACAGCAACAATTACACAAACGTGTATTGCACACATACAAAGATGACTCCACTTTCATCGAATTAAAACCAACGTCTTGAAATTAGGAGCTAATTAAGGTCTAATTGAAGCACGAATTAAAAACATTGAACTCAATTTAAAACCCACAAAATGTTTAAAAAAAAATTTGTTTACGCAGTATATTACTTGCATATTTATTATTGTATTTTATAATATTAAAATTACAATTTCTTTTATAATCAAATTTTCCTTTAATTTGTGACAAATACAAATAATTACAACAGTACGAATATAATCATTTATAAATTAAACAACCGTTATTGTCTCAAATTTGAAAAATTCGTATTTGAAATTGATTTTGAATACGCAAAAAAATAAGTATTTACTTTTTCCGTTAATATATCTAAATTGATTCATTGTTTCCGCAGTTGAGTTTACACTACCGCTTCGGCTCGTCAAAGTGTTTATTATTTACAAACAACGTGACATTGAAAACCGCATAATCATTCGAGGGCGCCGTAAACAACCTCGAATTCGCAGGCGCCTTGACCGTCCGACTGGCCGCGCTGCCGAAATGGTCGCGTCGTTGCGTTTGATACACACGCGCATCTGCGCTCTTCGCGAGTCACGACCCGCGACCTTTTATTTCGCCGTGACGACGCGCGGCGTCTGTCGAATAAGGGAAGTGCGTTACGCCGGTTTTTCGAAAGTTGTCGAACGCGCCAGCCGACTGGTCATTTGGCTTCGCTTTATGGGAATTGAAATTGACTTGCGGTGAGAACAATCCGCACGGAAACAGAAGCGACTGCAGTACTGCGATGCGCGCGAACATTTCTCCGAAGCAACCGCGTTTTCCGGCATAAATTTCACGAGCGCAATTTTCAACTGTTGCAAACGCCGGCGCCGATTTGCGGGATATGCAGATGAGATTGCAGTATGAAGGAAGTGTGAATATTATTTTCAATGCATATTGCATTATATGCTAAAATGCGTGAAACACACGACCGTAACTGTTAGCAATTCATGTAACCTGAACGGTTATTGGCTGAGCGACAATATTCAACGGGACATTGGAGCGTTGGGTTTTTTTGGTTTGACGCGTACGCGACGATTTAATTATTATTAAAAACGAGATATCCGTGTTTTGTTTTGTTTTACTTTAATTAGTTAAAACGATATTGTAAGAACAGCGAAAGGTAATAAACACGAAACCAAGTTTTAAACAAAATAAGCATAAAAAACGTGTCGTATTTTATAGTAAGGATTATTATATCAACACAAAGTCAATGTTTACATTCATTCAGAATATTCTGTAATTTTGTGTTTACTGAATTTGTATTGTTTGTCCTTGAGCTATTAGATGTTTACTAATTTTTACTGAACTTCCACCAATTCTACACGGAGAAAAAAATCGACTGATTATTCTATGAATTAATTTCATGCTTTATTCCTATGTTTTTTTCATACTATTATACAGTGAATTCATTCTTTTAACCTGTGAATTAACTATATGTAAAATTAGTTTGAATGTCATCTTAATTTAACATCAAAATCAATGTTCAATAAGGTGCACACTATAAGAATAATGTATGATTATTTGCCACCTTAAAATTGCTTGAGATCCACCGTATAATACGGTGAAGGCTGTGGAACAGTCAAACTAATCTAGCGCATGCGCACATAAACCACAAAGTTGGTCGAACGGCGCGAAAATTTAACGTATATATGTTGGTTTATATTATATTACATAACAAAATGTATTGCTAAATATTTGTTCAATATAAAACAACAGCCTTCATTTATTTTTTGCACATTGTGAAAATGTGCAAATAGTTTTGTTTAATATATCATATTAAATTTTATTAATTTATTTATTAAATAAGTTTTAAAATTTAATAAATTTAAAATAAATATCATAAAAAACATGGCAGCATGAAGATAAATATATAACAATATAAAGATTAAATCTATATGTATCAATGGTGGAATTTTTTAAGGAAAAAATTCCTTAGAGAACCGCCTTAACCCTAGTCCGACTGAATTATTTTACTAAGAAAACAAATATGTCATTAATAGACACCATTTTATAAAATATATAATTGACATTTTCAAAACAATATGTACACTTTAATCTGTTTACTTTTATACAAATTGAACTAATCAATTACAAATGACATAATAAAATGATTTAGTGTTTAATAAACTAATGAGTCCAATGGACTCATGTCAGATTAGGGTTAATTTTGCAACTTTCCTTTCATATTTTCATAATTTACTACATTTGTATTTATAGCAGACAAATTATTGTTCGTTAAATAAAAATTGAACACGAAAAAGAATCGTTTACTATTTTAATAAGTTTCTAAATCTCTGATTGTTTAAACAGTATTGTGCACCATTAATACATATAGATTTAATCTTTATATTGTTATATATTTAGCTTCATACTGCCATGCTTTTTATGATATTTATTTTAAATTCATTAAATTTTAAAACTTATTTAATAAATAAATTAATAAAATTTAATATAAAATATTAAATTAAAAAATATATTTCCACGTTATATAAGTCTTGTCTAAATTTATATTATATGTGGCTCGGTTTTGAATTTCATAATAGACTTGTGTATGAAAAATTAGCATTCTGTTTGTCCAATGTAAGGTTTGTAGTCATTTTATTCAATGTTACATTCATTATGTTTGTAATTTGAGTTTACAGTTTTTTAACTTCTCCGTTTTCATTCATTATTATCGATAATATTTAATAAGCAATATTGTAATTTGATTAAATAACAAACGAAATATTGCCTTAACTAGACACAATTTAACTTTCGAATACATTTGAGAAAAAAAACCGAATCGTCGCGCACGGACAAAAATACATTGGTCTCCCAATCCGCGACTCGTTCATCTTTTTCGGCAACGCGCGGCACGGAAGTTCAGGGCTTTTACATTTGTTGCAAATCAATCGTCGCGCCTGGTCGTTATCTCGGATGTCACGTGTTAATAGTTTGCAAAAGTGGCGTCGATAGCACGCGATTTCCCGACGGCACGCGAGTGATATCAAAGCGGCGATCGGCGCGAAAGCGCGCGTCAAAGAATGCCATCCGTCGAAGTGAATTATAAAATGAATAAAGACGACGACGGTGGGTTGCGATTGCGACTCCTGACAGCTTCGATATATGCATTTGTACGCGACGCGATAAGTGCGACTTTTTCGCGTCCCTGCCACGTTTGTTCACGATTTTCTTTTTCTTTTTCTTTTTCAGATATTACGTAACGGCAATTTAATAAATTGTTACGATAACGCAATCCAAATGCCATTCTTTCGCAGGAAAACCAGATTTATTCCAAACGATATGGTTATCTCGCGAATAATAATAATAATGATAAAAGTTATCATGTATACAATTAAAATATTAAATGATCAATGCAAATTTTAATTGAAATGAAAATATTTTGTGTATAATAATAATAATAATAATAATAATAATAATAATTTATTTTTCAATATCTAATTCTGAAATAAAGCTTATCTTCACTTCTATTCCAACGTTATTTATGTGTGAATATGCGTGTATACGCGTATATGGTATATGTGAGGTCACGGAAATCTGGCAACAACAATAAAAATGGACCACAAAAATACAGCTTCATATATATCTCCTATATAATAAACACACGTTTGTGCATCATTTATATATATTCAATAAGTCCAATCATTTTTGTTATTTCATCGAAACGATTCTAAAATATTCGGGAAAATGCGCAAGTTTTAAAAAATAAACTCAAATGATATTTTGCGTGCATTGATATTCGAATCGAACAATAATACACCGACGAAACGAAACACGGAGTCAACAAGGTTGACGACGGCGGGAACAAAATAACGCCGCGGTTTTACTTGTCTCGTAATTTTGTATCGGCCGTGTCCTTTTTCGTTTGTCATTCAAATTCGAGTATTTAAGCGTTATTTTTAACAGCGCGCGCTTTTTTATTTCGGTAATAATTAATCGTGCACGACAAGCAACTTTACCCTGTTTAAAATTAAACAAATCGATCGGGATGACTAAAAATACGTGCATTTATATACGAAGAAAAGGACTGAAAGTTGAGAAGAATAGGTCATGAAAATGGGAACTATGGGAATATGCGGGTAAAAAAATGTGAGACTGGGAGCCGCATTTAGCATGACATCAGCTGACTGACTGACTCACAGACGCTTTGGCTCAGACGCTGATACCAGAATAATGACTACGTGGTGAGCGTCGACGAGTTAGATGTTGACGTTGTCGCGCGTGTATGTGTGCGCGCCGTTGTTGCACCATCTGATTAGAGCGCTTAGTTTTATGACCGTGCGATTGACAAAAATGTCACCAACCGTCTGAACGACTCCGAACTGTGTCGGTTCTTTGAATATCCGCGAGTTTACATTCCGCCATAAATGGTTCTATAAAGAGGACATTTTATTTTCCCACAGATAAATTGTTTTTATTGGTTATTTCTCGAATGAGAAACGCAAATGAAATAAAAACTGTCGTACGAGGCAATGCTTAGCCTTGCGGTCGAAAGCCTAAAAAATGATAAACATTTAAAACAAAATAAAGTCGAGAATAAAAATAAACAAACGTAATGTTTTGAAAACAAACGTATTTATGGTACGAAAATGGAAACAAAACAAATGTAAAAAAATAGTGAAATTAACGCCGATAAAGACTATATTTTATTTGCGTTTAAAATTTAACGCGAATAACAATAATATTTGTTTCTGTTGTCACGAATTCGGATCATGAATAACGTTGATTCCAACTTGTAATTTTATTTCTCACGTTTGATACCGTCTGTATAAATGTATAACGCAATTGAAATCAGCGTTGCCGATGGGAATATTTGTAAGTTCATGCAAGATGTGAAGAAATGCAAAGTGCAAAGATATGTGTCATGTAAAATTAATTGTAATTGACAACGAACAAGATGTCGCGGAAAATGCGCGAGTGTATCCGAGTTGGGATAATAAAACGGGTTATATTGAATATACAATACAAAACCCGCATCTCAGCGAATAACATTTTTTTTATACATTTATATAATCCTCGTGCGGCGTTCAGTGTTGCTACGCTAAACCTGCAAGAGTTCCGCACGACAATTCGCCATAATTACATGCAAATATATACATATAAATATAAATATATATATATATATATATATATTATATATCGACGTGAGCAAATCAACCTTAATCGATCTCAAACACCCGGCGGAATGAAACGGAATATTATTTATAGTCAACCTAAATAAAATCCTAACCTAAACCACCTCGACGTCATAGTTCGTCGGGATTCGTGTTTCCGTTCTTATTCGACGCTGGAATGGAAAGCCGTCGGTGCGCGCCGCCGTGATATACAAAGCTATATTTGTCAAGCAGCGAAACGCACATAATATGCACACGCACGACGTACTTTTTGTCACGGGCCGTCATGGCGACGCCGGTCGCGGTGCGAAAATCGACGCAGGCTTCGCGTCCCGCGTGATCCCGCTGTCACGTGACCCATCGCGCCGATCCGTTTCGCCATTCAAAAGTCGCGCAACCTTGTCCAGTCGGCCGCCTATTTATACCCGGGATCGGATTCGGAAAAAACGCTTAAATAAAGCCCGGACTTCACGCGCAGCGGCGAACTCGCGTGGAATCATTGACCTTCGACTCGCAGGCGCGATTTCTCGAAGAAGGTTCGAATGCGGGCGTCCGCGCGCGGTCCAATAGGGTCGTTCGAAAAATCGCTCCGTCAATTTCGCGCGCCGAAAATAGCCACGCGCGCCCGACCCGCGTATTTTTGTCTCGCGTTCGACTCGCCCTCGCGCGGTTATGAACGAGCTAGGACGAGCCGATCGAACCGCCGATCGGAGTCGAGCCGCGATCGCCGATTCACTCGACGTTTCGTTCAAATTCGTGGTTTGTCGGCATCCGGGAGGTGCGGTCGACAGACGTTTCCAGGTTAAACCCGCTGCGACGAAAACCAAGGAACAAACCTCAGCCTTGCTCGGCGACGGCGTTTTTTTTTCGCGCCTTTTTTTGTCGCGCCCGCGAGCAACGGCGTGAAACAAAATTCCTCGCTCATGACACAACGCCGCGGCGCAGAAAGAAAACGCAACGCGGTCGCGCACGCAATTGGCAAGGCGCGGGTATTTGATCGCCCGGCTCCGCTTGAGTTATAATCGATTCCGCAAAGCGCGGTGCTCATTAAACAGTTACAAGGCTAAGTAGGCCTCGCGGCGTTATCGTGCACGCGTAATGCGCGCAAAATTCTACGCGCGGCGAATGCGTTTGACAAGCGCAAAGTCGCGCGCTTGCGGTGCGCTCGCACCGACGGCCGACGCTTTTCACGATTTCGTATATACGCATTTTTAATGACGCGTGACCGGCTCTCGAGACATTCGCGCCAACCAGATAATGGCTGCTATTGAAAACCGCGTGCCTCGTTTCTCGCCGAGGTTGAGTGCCATTTTGTTCATATACGATCCCGAATGCGAGCGGAATGTGACAATCATCGAAACGAATCATTTTCTATTTAGCATAAATGTGTTACTATAAAATTATCATGCAATAAATCATGAACGCATGTGGTGTGGGAAGGTTAAAAAGCGTCGTAAAAATTGGTTTACGGAAAATCAAATAAAATATTATATAAAAAATACTAAAACAAAATAGAAAATTGTAAATCCATTGCAATGTAAATAAACGATAATTTATTATTCAAAACGAAAATAAGAAGAAAGGAAATAATTCTGGAATAGACTGCGTGCGCGTGTTTAAGCAAATACCCCGAAACAAATAGTCTAATATCTCGGCCGGCCTTGACGGGCGCAAAAATGCCGTTAAAATATTTATCGCGATCACGCGGTTACGTAATTTGAATAAAAAGCGCGTAATGAAAGAGACCAATTTATTGTACCGTAGTTGCGCGAGAGCGAATCCAGCGATTGGAAAAAGGCGCGTATGCAAATTGTTAAGAAACGCGGTCAAATGTTATCCAAGAAGCGTCGCTGACAACAACTGGCGGTCGCATTGTGATGAAGTCGGATAAAACTGTGACAATAAAATGGACCGAAACGTTTCCTCGCGAGCGAGCGATATTTCAGCGATTTGTTTTATTCTCATCGAATGAGTCAGCCGAGTCCTGTATTTATAAGTCGACGCTACTTGAGATTTACGCGCGCGCGCGTTCTCGCGACGAGGGGGAGGGGGCGGCGAACGGAGCGCAGATTCGTTCGGCGTATAAAGTCGAAGACAGAGCGCATCGTTATGATATTCAAAGAGAGGTTCCAGCGGGATGACGCACTCCCGCACATGCGCACTCGGCCGCGAGAAGTCGTTTTTTTGCCAGATTCGCTTCGGCGCCGCTGATTATAGATTTATGGAATTCCGATGCCCTCGTGTTTTCGTTCGGAAAATTTCGACGTTCGCGGCGCGCAAATTGAATTGCGCGCGGTTCCCGACGAATCGTTGGCGTTATTTTTAATGCGCCATAAATCGGGACGCCACATCATTCAAGTTTCCAACCAGGAGTACAATAGTGTTCTTACAGTTTGAATGTCAGCGAGTTGTAATTGATGACGACAAAAATACCATAACCTAGAATATGAGTATGTCGTATTCGAGAAAACATTAATCGCGCCGCTTCATCATTTGATCCGGTTTCGTCATCGGCGAAGTGAATTTTGAAGTTTCACGAGAATCGCGAAACTATCTTGGTATTACGTATGAGTATACATAGATATGTATATATGCAATTATACACGAAACAAATGCATGTATATATATATATATATATACACGTATATATAAATAACAGAAACAATTTGACAAATTGTATATACCCACCGAACGATATCTATAAATACCCCATAAATATAGGTCTCCATTCAGTGATTACGGATGTTGACATTCGGGACAATTGGCGTGTGATTACAGACAGCCTGAATGTGCTTAATTTTAAAACGTCTTCCAAACGCCGAGATTCGTTCCTAAATACGCACGCACGGGACGAGCGGAATTCGAAAAAAAAGCATTCCTAATTGCTGTCAATGGTCTTCGCCTCGGCAAAGCCGAACCTGACGCTTCGGCTTCGTCTTATTTATAAAATCCCCGACATGTTGGACAGCAATTAAGTTTTGATAGATAAGATATGGCCATTTTTTTTCCGACCAAACCTATCGCTAAGCGATCTCAACAGGTTGCCGATCCACGCCGCGATGTTTTTTTCCCGATCCCGCCGCGCGCCGTCTGCGAGATCGAAGATACGCCTTCTCGTCTTCAGCGCGCGTCGACCTGAAAACTGACCTTCGCCTCGGTAGCCGGGACGGTGCGCTGCCGGTAAACACACGAACCGATCCGTCGGAAAAGCCGACCGAGTTTGAGCGGCGGTTTGTGCAATTAGCACGGCAATGCACGTGCTTCCCGCGATTAATTAATCACGTGACGAGTCGGTTCAAGCGATCGTTATAATTACGACCCGGCGTTAATTAAATTTGCATCGTCGCGCAATATTTAATGCGCATTTTTTCATCACTCAAACGATTCGATGCAATAGTATCAAAACTGTCAGCAAATACCTCGTCAGTCTGCGGTGTGTCACTCTCAATTCGCTTCGAAAAAGCACGCGCGACTTTTTCCGACCGAAAAAAGAGACCTGCTAGTTCCCTGGACGAACAACAACGTTCTACCTGTAAAAGGAATATTTTTTCCCAATCGGAAAGGGGCCCCTCCGGTGCACCTGATTTTACGCGGCGACCTTTCGGCTTCCGAGAAGGTCCCCTTTGAAGGGGAACTCGGATTTGAAGTGTCCGTTTCGACTCGCCCCACCCTCTCCGAATAAAAGCCCGACGTTGCCTTCAGCGCCGTTGCAATTCGTACGGCGTTTTTGTTTTTCGCGATTCGCGTCGCGTTGTTTTCGACCGAATCCTAATCGCGAACGGACTTCGGAGGCGAAAGCAAATACGAAATGCGCCGACGCGGAAGTCCCACACCCACTCGGCGACCCTAAACCCCGGCCGGTCCCGTTAGATCCTTTGAAAGCGAAGGAATTCAATCAAATGTAAATAAATCACGCTCAAAATGAAAACGTGGGATTTGTATAAAAGATGAGCGCGCCGCGTAGGGGCGCGCATATTTGAATGGGTGCCCAATCGGACTGAAATTGCTGGCGCATATCGTGCACCTCTCGCAGGTGGCACTGTGCTCAACAGGTTCCATTCATTCTTTCCCCTACATCGCACTCGCATGCACAAGGCTCCTTTTGACTACACGCACACGAGCGTGTGCATTCGAAACGCTCCACAAGTGCATTCGAAGAAAGAAAGTCAGGCTTTTTTCAGCGCCTCGCCGGTGTTATGAATTGCCCCGCGCAAGTCGGTTTATTGTCCGCGATTGCCGTTTAAATCAGGGCCAGGAACGTGCTTTGATTCGAGATACGGCGAATGCAATGTTTGTAAACGATAAGTGAACGGGACAATAAATGATTTCTTTTTTTATTATTATTATTTTTTATTTTTGAGTTATTAATTCGACCCGTCCGCGTGTTCGTTTAATCAAATTTATGCTTGGATAGAGACATCTGAAATGACGTTTCTGATATTTCTCAATTGCGATCAAAAGTTGTCGAACCTTTTTTTGTCTTACTTGACTTACGCTTGCTGATGAAAGCAATTAGGATAAATCTATACTGAAAGCATTTTCGCTATACACTGAAAAAAATAATCTTACAACATTTATCAAACTAGATAATAAAAGCAGGAAAATTAAGCAAAAATGTAAATAAACATTTGTTTATTATTATGTAAATAAACACAGTTTTCATTATTTGTTTGGTAATATTTGACATATTTTTAGAATTTTCTAACCATAATTTATTATATTATTTACATTTTTGCCCATTTTTCCTCCTTTTATTATCTAGTTTGGTATATTTTGTAAGATTATTTTTTCCAGTGTACTAAACAAATATCAATCTTGAATCATTATATTTCATACGGAAAATTACTAATAAAAGTTAGATACTTGAAACTACCATAAAAATGACTTATCCAAAACAAAACACGTATCGAAATTATGTAGATTTTTTTTAGTATTCCGTATAATAATATTAATATATATTATTTTTCTCAGTGATAAATTTCAAAATTGAACTATGCTTTCAAGTGAAAAAATGAAGTCCTATTTTTTACGAAGATACTGGTATAATTTAAAAGAAACACTCATACATAATAATAATAATATTACACGCGATATATATATACACACATATAATAAAAACCATTCGTCATTGCTGGCTATTTTGTGATCATTTTCTCTCAATTCCCCGGAATGATGCGTACAAAAAAATGCCTACTCGTCCCTTTACGAGTATCATACCAGTCGCACAGTTCCCGTGAACACTCCTATACAGCCGAGAACAAGAATAACAGTCGATCTACATGAATATACCTGTCGGACTCGAAGTACCTGCAGAGGTTACATTCCTTACGTAACGTATCAAGACCGAAGAAAAAAAGTCTATGACGCGGAGCCCGCTGGACTTAACTGTGACGTATCACCGCGGGGTGTACACTGCATTCGAAATCCTGCCACGATCATTGTTCGAACGCAACGCTGTCTTACGGGGCAGCGCGTTTCAAATGCTTTCGGAATCGAAGCGACGTTCGCGTCGCTCGCAGGATTCGGCGTAACTAATAAATAACCGATTTATAAGAGCGACGAATTAATCACCGATGAAAATCAATTTCCAAATGCTCACGCTGATAATGCGCGTTATAAACAATCAATTCCACTGACTGTTATCACGAAATCATTCGTTCGTTTGTTGCCGCCAAATGGTAATTAATTGTTTAATTAAGAACTTAATTGATCTAGCGATTAGATACTTTTAGAAACGCAACGTCGTTACGGGGGTTAGAAAAAAAAATAAAGTTCAGTTAAAGAGGATGCGTTAACTTTTTTTGGAGATTTGGAAATTTACTGAAATCGACATTATAGAAATAAAATAAAAACAAAATCAGGATTTTCAAAAATGGATTTTTTGCCGCTCTGAAAAAACGCGAGCACTATCCCGGTTGATGGGAATAAATGTATTTATGGCAGCAATTTTAGCGCCAGCGATTCGGGATGATTATGACAAGTGTGTAGTTCGTTTTATTATTATTTCGTTTTTTTCTGTCAAATTAAATGCTCTCACGCGACGTAATAAAACAGATGATAATGCGAAGTGATATAACAAGTATGTGTTTCGACTTTTTTATTTTGACTTTCAGCTGATAATCAATCGATACGAAACCGGCGTGCATGGTCAACGTAACGGTACGACGGCTTCGGCACAACGGTTAACCAACGTGACAATACTGAGAGTATCAGAAGCAAGCATCCAAGCGACCGATTCAGCGCGACTCGATAAGTAAATATTACTCGAAGCAATGAAACCGACAACAAAATATATGTGCAGTAGATCGATTATTTGCGAACTTTGCGTATCGCAAAGTAATTACAGTTCTGTCAAATAACGTTTACTATGGATTTTTTCAATTTTAAATAATGAATTAGTTGATTAAAGGATGAAATAAACAGAATAAAATTCGTTATTCATAAATTAAAAATTTATTTTAATCCAACATTATTAAAGAGTCGATGTTCACAAAAATGGAAAAACTAATACGAAGTATGTAAATAAACATAATTTGTTTATAAAATTAACACCGCGGTTACAAGTTTTAATTTTTTGCTGTTTAACAATAAAGTACAGAAGGTTCTAATATATTTAAGTTCAATTTTTATTTCAACGGGCATTCATTATTTCAATATATAATCTCTTATATATATATATATTTCTGACCTTTACTGATACATACACCGAAAGAAATAATCCTGCAAAATTTACCAGACAATATTGTAAACAGCGGATAAAGGAAAGAAAATGTAAATAAATACCTGAAAATATTATTATTTTTATCAGATTGTATGGTAATTTTAATCACATTTATTGAAATTTTAACCACACGGAAAAAAAAAATTGACTAGTACAGATAAAAGTTTTTCTAAAATAGATAAATTGTTTATCTGGTATTAGAACAAATAAATGATTTGACTGAAATAGTCAATATTTATGTATTATTATTGACTTAAATTAGAAACATTCGTTAACTAATTTTGATATACAATTTTGACTGAATCAGTCAAACGGATTATGAAAACGCTATAGTTTGAATAATGTAAGAGTCTAAAATATATTAATACTTCTTATATTGCAATTCAAATATATTTAT
>JABFQC010000974.1:0-21840 GCA_022817085.1 Psilanteris sp. ZL-2020
AATCAGTACTGGCCCAATACTGCGAAACAACTGAATAAGTGTTGGTATAGATTGATTTAAAAAAATACAACAATTCACAATAAGTTACGTTGTTAATATATTTTCTTTTAAAAAATATAAAAGAAACTATAGTTATTATTATAAAACAATCTTTTGTATACAGTCACCCATCCAAGTAATAACCACTGACAACGGGGCTTAACTTTCACAGTCATATTATGTGCGTGTTATCAATTTATTCTGTACACAATTATTGCCATTTGACATGACTTTGTTCATCCAACATTGCCACAACGTACTGCCAACGGTTATTTTTGTAATAAAAATTAAGGTTTGACATTAGCTGCGACATGTTCCAACGGTCATTTTACAGAAGCAAAAGATGGTTAAACCGCAACATTGGAAGGTTTAATTTTTTATTATATAATAATCATCAGTAGTCGTGTAATGCTGGGCCAATATTTGGTCGACTATTTAAATTGAAAAATGGAATATGTTACTTTATGAGATCTTAAAATAAACGCATGTAATAAACGACAGTACGAATTTATTTACATTACAGAATGAATATTAAATTTTAATAGGGTAATTTGAACGCGTTTTATTTTTTTAATAATTGATTAAAAAAGTTAACGGCTTAAAGAAGGGCAAAAGAAAAACTGTAATCCAACACACACGGTATTCCCGCGTGTTATTATATTGAACTATACGGCCCAAATTTTGTTGGTAGAAAACAACATCATGCATACGCATATATTAAGATTAAATACGTTTCACGTGATGTTACTACCGGTTGATTTGAGTGATTAGGTATCCGAAGATTCGGGAATAAAATCATAGGTCTCTGAAACACGTTCGTGACTAAAGTCTGAATATGCATTGACGGTCCCGATTGTAAAAAACTTAACTCATTTTACTACTACATGGTGGCTTTGATGTTATACGCAGCGAGATTGTATCGATGAACAGAAATAACATCGCGAGCGTACGCTTAATGTAATACTTAGCGGAAATAAGTACTCACTGTGCGTTCGAAGTCTCTTTAAATTTCTTAGGACACGATAGCTGGACTTAACTTTTTGTCGCAACAGTCAAAAGAAATACTTTATCGGTACTTCAGACTGGCACGAGTAATATTTTTATGTACACGCGCCACGTGCATCGGGCGAACTTGATTCATTTAGTAAATCTTGCATTTCTCAGAATTAAATTTAAACGAACTGTTGCAAAACTATGTAACTTATTAATAACCTGCAACATACAGTTATAGGACGTGTAAAATAAAAGAAATATCATTTCCAAAATATCATTTGGAGAGTTACAATTATTTTATTATTAAAATTCACTAATCAATTGATATGAAAGTAAAAAAGTAAGTTTGAATAGAATAATTTATAGATAATGTATATTTTTGAACGAAAAATATAATTGATAAAAAAATAATTAAAAAAAATTAACAATAATTGTGAAACAAGGTTTGGTGACATTGATGATAATAATATAACAATTTAAAGTTCGATAGTAAAATAACCATGAATTAAAATTCAGTAGAAAATATCATTGTTTAACAGTCATCTTCATTTTTAATATATTTTTATTAATTCACATACGAGAATCATGATTCATACTCACATATCAATTAATATTAAATTAACTTAATATTTTTACTATATTAAATTTCTAAGTATAATATAAAAAAACTTGCAAAACACAGAATATTGTATATACAATTCAAAGTATGTAAATCAATTGTTATTATTCCGTTCTTTTATATTAAAATATATAACTTTTGCAACCTCGCTTCATTTTATTTTGTTTAAAAATTAGGTACACAAAGTTTTGTAGTTTGAAATATTAAGTATCTACTTCTTATATACATATTTAGTAGGCACAGAGAACGTTTTGTCGATTCAACCAAAATTTTTTTAAATTTACAAAATATTTGGTAGATTCAACTATATTTTCGTTGAATCAACAAAACTCTTCTTTGCGCGTATTATTCAATTTTATTACATTATTTATTTAATTATTTGTTATATTTGAAAATGTTTTTTGAATAATTTACATAATGATACCCTTTAGTTGGAATACTTTGATATATTATGTATATATAAGATTCTGAATATTATATATGCACGGTTGATTTAATTTTGTTGTTTCTAAATTTTATTATTAAATTGTTTCCTTTAATATGTTTGATGTGTAGAATGAAATTTTTTATTTAAATAAAAAAGACGAGTATTATAATTTAAAGGAAATCTTTAAAATACGTGTTTGTATATCGTGTATATCAATTTACAGATCATAATACATTATTTGAGTCTCCATGCAGTAATGGAGACCTTTAAAGTTTGATCCATGTTATTACAGAACGATAAGTCTTGTTGGTAATGCTATCGTCGCAATACTATCCTAACACGAGAATAGTATGTATATTGCAATATGAAATGTCCCTAGCACTATATAATAGGGATAGTAATAACTATTCATAATTTTGCAGGTGATTCAAGATTATTATTATTATTAAGTTAAAATTTGGTGTAAGATGAATTTGTTTTTAATGTACAATCCTATGTTTATTAACTTTTCAATATTTGTTCATTTATTTAAATTTATCAATAAATTATTTCAATTTTGTATATTTTCTTAACTGCTTAAGTACCATTCTACTTATTCTGATCCTTTTATCGCATCTTCGTCTTTGCATCTTCGTCGTGCATTTATTAAGGTGCAGTTTTAATATAATATTCTTACCTTTTTGACATTATAAATAAGAATAAACTAGACAAATTAATATAATATAATATTAGGTCAAGGGTAAATTATTCTTGAAGATAAAAACACTAAAAATGACATTGTTAATATATATTAGAAACTTTAATTGTTATTTTGTGAAACTTTTCTCATTGCACATGTGTATTGCAACTATTTTTATGCCAATTAAATAATACCATCTATCATCTAATATGCATGACTAAGTAATATTTCAATTATAAGAAAAGCGCAATTATAATATTATGTATATCTGAAACTATTTTAATCTGAATAGAATATATCAAAGTTGAAAAACATTAATCGAATCTTCAATAAAAAAGTATTATTTGTATTTAATAATCTTTATATTGAAAAAAAAAGTTTATATTATAAACTGACAATGACAATTTCCATAGCCTTAAATATCATTAAACAAAATTTAATAATACAGAAAAAATTAATTTAATAGTAAACAACAATACGTATAGCAAACTTGTAAACATTTATAAATATGACACTTAATGTTGTTTAAGACTGGCATTCTTTTAATGGTAAAACAAATCTTCGTTAAAATTGATACAATCGTGAATTTCGCACCCTATTCAGTCTTTTCTTTGTTTCCTGGATTCGTTTCCGCGTCGGCTGACTTGCCTTTCGTCCGAATCACCGGCTTTTTCTCTTTCCGTTCTTTCTTGTCATCTTTCTTCTCACGCTTTTCCGGCACATTTGGTTCCCTGATTGGTGGATTTGGTTGTTGTGGGGACGAATTCAAAATACTGCAAACATAAAAAATATTAGTCATCAAAGTATAACCTATGACTGTCTACCATTTTACAATAATAGTTTTTTAATAGTTTTTTAAACCTTAATTCACTCGCAATATAATATTAATACTTATTAATGTAGAGTTAAAATTATACCTGATGTTATGTTTTAAATCATGCAAAGACGGGAATCCTTTTCCTTTGTAATATATGTTATCTAAAGAAGAATATTAATAAGAAATATAATAAAGATTCGTATTGAGTGTTATCGATTGCGTCTATGTATAAATCTATAACCTGACAACTCATATTCTGTATTTTCTGATTTCAATGAAAATAAACGTTTGGAATTATGAAATAATGATCGTTTATCTGAAATAAATTAACCAAGAATATTTTGCCAAAAAATGAAATATTGTATTACACATTTAAGCATTACTTGGTATGTATTTATTGCAATATAGTGCTTTTTTTGATTGTAGTATTTTATATATTAGATTGCACGATTTCCTCGACATTATACGTATATGTATTCAAAAATACTCGACAATTTATAACTGTGATTCTAATTTGACATGATTTGACAGATGATTGTCAATGACAAATCGTTACTAGTGGCCAATTTCAATACGCTCTATCTACGATAATGTCGATAATATGAACAAAAGTAAATACTTTTAATTTTGCATTTAAGCTGAATGTTTGGCAGTTACTAAATAAATACTCTTAATAACGAGTAGCTATACTACAATAACGATAACATAACTTATTAATATATGAATTAATGTATTCTCATGTTCAAACGTATAAAAAGGAACGTTGTCGTTAGTTTGTCACTAATTCGTGAGTCGGAAACATTCGAGCCACGTTTTGTAATAACCGTTGATAAAAGTTTCAAACGCATTATCGTAAGCATCGGTGGAACATTAAAAATAGCACACGTGTCCTTTACGGGAGCTCGTAGATGCAATTTTAAAGAGATATTTCTCGTTACTTTCTCTTTCTTGCAATCGTTTAGGGTGACACATGTCCCCAATGCTACTCCACGAATTCGAAACCCTCTTCGGTTGGAATACCAATCGAATAATGGTTTTGCCTTTTTCGTCTGAAAAAAAAATCTAATCATTACTTTGATCATTAAATTTTAATATAAGGTATTTGTGCTTTAAATTTTTTTTTTAATTTTTCATTTTTAATTATAATAATAGTTTTATTCTGATCACTTAAAATATCAATTAAAATTATACGTTTATACTTTATTTTAATAACAAAATAATACTTTTCGCTATTAATATAAATAATGCGATGTATATTTAAATAAACAGAAATTTCTTGAATGACAATTTGCGGAAGCGCAGTTTTTGTGCATGATGAAGAATATATCAATGCAAAATTTAGCACAAATTTGCATTCATAACGTATTATTATTAAATAACTAAAATCATATTATTCACAGAATATCAATTATTACTATTATATTTCCAACAAACATCCCGCGATTACTCAACTTTTCTCCCAGTGTATAAACGCGACTGCCTGTCGCAAGTTGATATATTAACGCTGGATGGAACTTATGTTTATTATCATTTTCAAAATTGTATAATTGTCGTAAACAACGAAGAAACGTGCCAATAGCCGAGTTTCGTCCCGTAAAAAAGCATTAAGTCATAAATTCGTAGGTCCCCAGTGGCAAATAGTGCCGCACGCTATGCCAATTGTATAAATTGGCTATGACAAACTTATCGTTCGGTCGACGTAACACATTATTTTCGTACACATATTTTGTCCCGAGACCCCAAGGCTTTCCGATTCGTGAAAACGCTATTTCGCGAAGAACCAGTGTTCTCTCTCTCGCTCGTTTAGTCGCGATCGGGGCCCCGATGCAGGTGCCTGGGGTTTCTTCGTCGCCGTTTGAGACATCGTTCCCTTGAGATCGAGATACGTGACGTTTCTACCTTTGCCGCTCACGTACGGCATTTGACGTGTTTTTTCTTTCTCCTCGTATCGTGCGATTTCCACGAACTCAAAATGTCCCCTATCTTCACAGGCAGCTTTGACTTATCGTTGCCGTTAATAGACTAAGATTTACGATTTAATCTTTAGCAAATATTATAATGAATTTACGGCATAAAATTCAAACAAAATTGTTTTAATTCGTCGCAATTATTTTAACCACCGTTAACTTTCGTTTCGGTATTCCTAATTTAAAACTATATCGTTCCACATAAATTCGCACGTACCAAATACAATTATCTACGTATTTATTAACTCCAACAACATTCTCGGTACGAACGAATGGTCGTTGATTATTAAATATCGGAGCCAAAATAGATAAACAGTTTAGCATTCACAAATACCAAATTATTAATTCAGAATTAGGATAGTGCGATCGTGATTCACGGATGAGTCATTAAAAAAAGAGAAAAAAAAAAAAGACAAAGCAGATTTTACGTAGTTGTCGTTTATCTCGCATTCTGTAATATCGTAATAATCACTATCACAACATAATGACTGCATAATTATTCCAATGATAACTGAAACCATTATACCGGCAATGAAATGCGCGTACGATAAAGCAGTGCCGTACAATAAACGAATCCTTCTATTAGCATAATAATGCAATATAAATACATAG
The DNA here is from genome assembly GCA_022817085.1 of Psilanteris sp. ZL-2020. Classification (NCBI taxonomy): domain Eukaryota; kingdom Metazoa; phylum Arthropoda; class Insecta; order Hymenoptera; family Scelionidae; genus Psilanteris; species Psilanteris sp. ZL-2020. Next base: position 6,154 of record JABFQC010000974.1, read on the forward strand.
ATGCATCTTTCAAGAAGGCATTCTCACGACAGGTATGTGAGAACCGTCAATTTAAAATGACTAACGATTTGATTCAGGATATTAACGACAACCACTTCAATTGAAAACAAAATTCGCACAGTAAAGCCCCGGGCTGCGGATTAAACAGTATCAATGAATTCGACGTTTGAAATAAAAGAGGGACACCGTCGTAGAATGAACTAAAAGAATTTAGGTATAGAAATACCGGGACGGGTTTAAGCGCTCGTTTATCAGTAAGCAACAGTAGTGAAAGCGACACCGAGATTCTACGCCTCGTGAATAACAATTCTTCCCTAGTATTCCTGAAAGCAACCCTCGATCGGGATAGACCGACGTAAAAGTATTGGCTCGCGCTCTTTTGTTTAACGCCGACGTGTACGAGGCCATTACATGTTCGCTCGCAGTCTTGTTTTTTTTATTTTCAATTCACCAAGCTTGCCTGCACACGCGAAACGTTTCTGCGGTTACGAGCCCTTCATGTATTATACTTGACAGAATAATGTCAGTCATATTGCACGATAACGCTGACGTCTCCAGAAAAATATGTTTATGTATACTTCATACTGACGATGTTATTAAAACATACCACGCTTGCTCGAAACACGATACTTTAAACGGCAAAAAGTATTTTGTTTTGTTTCGTATAATTTTTGTTCAATCGATATAACGTTTCACAGACCATTTAGAGGAGCAAATGATTTGCATAAATTGTTACGCGGCAGAGGCATCCCCAATGATTCAACGATCGTTTACTTTTCTACGCGCGGGATCGGCGTGTCGATTTGCGTAATTTGAAATGAAAGTAAACAAATTCGCATTTTGTTTGTTTACAGTTTCTTATGTTGACAAGTTAAACTTCAGTGATCTAGGCAAAGGGTGGGAACGTTGCTGGTAAATGAACAATGTTTATTGTTAATTAGTATTTTGTATACTCGTGTATTATCAGGACTTTTCTTACGTTCGAGAGAACGGCAAGATTCAAATCTGTATGGTTGAAAGTACTTTTCCATTTTCAACAAAATTTTCACTTTTCAAAAATTTAGGACCAAGAATTCAAGATATAGTATAAGTTATTATTTGTTTATGTATTTAATGTATCTATATTTATTTTTATTGAAAGTACTTAGATTATTATATTGCAATTACAATGGTTTGTATAAATAAATGATCATAAAATAATTCAATGAAAAATAATATAGAGAATCACTCAAGAATTTACATTATATTTATGAAAAATAGATTAATTTTAATACATGATATAATATTTATGCGAGAATAAAGCAAGGTGAAGTTCATTTCCAGTGAAAGACACAACGCTTTGTCATCAAAATCTGACCTGTCAGTGTTGGTAAGCGTAACAAGATGACGGTGATTCGTCCCGCCGCTGGTCCGTTTTACGACGGTGTCCTATCAAATTGAAAGCAAAGCAACGCAAGGCACCTTCCTTTCGCCCCATTTTGCAAGTGTCGTCGGTACGCCAGGCTAATTTGTCAGTTGTCTAGTTAGCGAACCCGAGGGAATTCCGCAGAGGGTCGCCCTATCCGGGACAGTAATCAACCGGTGAATATCTGAACTGGTTCGAAACTCGTTCCATCTGTGTGTCACGTACAGCCCCTTATAAGCCCTGGCGCTCCTTCTCATATATAAAGAAGTGTTTCGCGATACTAAATCTGCCATTGATGCTATCTTTGCTTCTCGCAAGTTGATCCCGTCGAACTTGTACGCCGGACTTTTCAGGACTAATCGAATTACGCGTCTTAAGATTCAAACAATGGGTTGGTTGGCGAAATCTATTATTTATATTCAAAATTATACCCAAAATTATTATTTACATTCAACTGAATAGAGATACAACGTATATTTTATTTTAACAGTCATGGTTCACCAATTAATTTACACTAATTTCGTGTGTGTGTGTGTGTATCAAATTATATGCATATATATACAGCCTATTGTTTTAAACGTACGCTATAAACCGTATAAACAAATCAGTAAAATGATAATAATAATATTCCAATTTTCGCGATTAGCATAGTGTTGATTGAAACAACACTTTTAAATAAAACTATAATTGACTTATAGATATAGCCAATTTTCAATTAAATACTTTCGTTATAGTTAATTTTGGCGCAAGCGATCTATCTAATTTTAAGAGAGTTCACATTTTAAAGCTGGTCCCATCTGGCACAATTGTTTTATTTTCGTTTTGACACTTTTGTCGTTCGCACTCGGTATTTCTTTTTGACAAATTAATTTAGTCGAAAAATAGTGTAACTGCGTTATCGTGGCAGGTGGCTTGTCTCCGTGTGAGTTTCGAGGGCTGCGAGAACCATGCGTCGCGGATTTCAGGGCTTTGTAGTCATCTATTTCCCTGACGAAACCCCTTGCATTATTTAAATAAACAAGGCAAGAGGGTAAAATTGCTTATAGATAGTCCGCCTCGGTCTTGTGTCGGCCTGTTTACGCATCTCTGTCTACGTCTGCTTGCGATGCTATTACATAGTGACGAACAATTATGGTTTCCCTGCGCTCCTACTTCTTTTTGGACAATGTCAACTTGCCATGGTGACAGACTAGGGGTTCCTAGTTGGACCGGCATGACATCGCACTGTTACTTTGCGTTTGAGTAATGAATTTTAAATTAGCTCGCATTTATAATGCAAGGATATTATTGAGACTCAGGAGATTATTTTAGACAAAGTCAAAATGAAGCTTCTTTAAAGTAATTGATGAATTTTATTTCAAAGTGACAGATATTTGTATTAAATAAAATGTATAATCATAATTACGAAACAAAATTTTATTATAAATAACGATACGTAAGTTTCGGTTCGGATGGGATCATTACGTCATAAATAAGTATCATAAATTTTATATGCGTATATTTTTTCCTATAAATATATTAAAAACGTATACTTAATATATGAAATCAATTAGCGAATTGTTTACGGAATAACCACGCTTGAAAATATACCAGACAAAATAGCACAGTCTTTAACAATTTCAATATATTTAAAATAACACTAAAATAGTATCGAATATAAGTGAAATGTCGAAAGAATAAATAAGTAGATATGAGCGCGAGAAACGTCGACTGCCTCCTACGATCAAAATATCCAAAATGGTGTGATGAAAATTGTCATTAACGTGACCTACATAGACACCAAATACCGATTCGGTATAAGTTGCCAGGTTGTCGAATGCGTAGCTCGGAAATAACCAAAGCCATGTGGTTAACATCGCAGGGTTACCGATAAACACCACTCAGATGACTGGTTTAAAAGAAAGCTGCTCCATCTTCCGCGTCTTTGATCTCGCTATGTCTACTTTCTCGTCTGTTCTTTTTGCTTTCGTACATCTGACAGACTGACGGATTAACATTTACCTTTCCTTATTGCTGATCGAAACATTATAAACAAGTATCAATTCTCAATCATTACTCACTATTCAGTTACATCAGAACCTCCGTAATCATCGATTTTACTAATATAACAGATCTCGAATGCGAGTTACGTCTAGTAACGTCGGTTAATCAAGTACACAGGACCAGCGCAGACTTCAGTTAACTCCGTAGAGCTTTCCATTTATGACTTGGCTTTCGTTGTATCTACGCCTGAAGTTACCTTAACACCCCCAAGCCACTTGGAGTAGTCCGTAACTTTGCCACATATAATTCCCATACACCTTTGCGTTGCGGTAGCACTATTTTGTACATGACCGTTTCTGACGAATATTAATATTACATATTTATTTTATTTCCATTAGAACTTTCCGGATTCTTGTTCAAATATACTGCGTACGGTAAATTTGTTTTCATACACTGAGAAAAATGAAACATGAAAAATTACTTTTTATAATAGTAATTTGGGGCCATATGATACAAATCGTCAAAAATTACTGTTTTTAACAGAAAAAAAATCAAGTTCCTTACATAGGTAATTACTGAAGTATCATAATATATTACTGTTAAATACAGTAAATTTTGACGATTTTTATCATATGGCCCTAAATTAGTATTGTAAACAGTAATTTTTCATGTTTAATTTTTCTCAGTGTAACATTGATCAGTTTCAAATTTGCAGTACAGCTCGAACGACAGTACTGCGTACTCGCGCGAATCAAAATATTTGCATGTATCGGTTACCCAAACCAATCTTATAAATGTCATTCGAGTCGTAGAATCTGTCACTTGGATGGTTTGTGGTTTTTTTCTTTGTACCAACTGTTGAGGGTGCACAAGATTTGAAAAGGGGATAGATTTAAAACAATTACAAGGATATAGAAGTGAAGAAGGGAAGCGAATCTTAAGGGTGTTTTAATTAAAAGTGGCGCCAACTGACGGGTGGCCATCGATCAACACTCCTATAAAGCTGCTTGACGGCTTAGTTCTTAAATTCTTAAGATTTTCTTGGCAACGTATATTTTGTTTTTTGTTGACAACAAAATCTAAACTCTGAACCTTGTGGTATCAAAAGTACGTTGTTGGAATGTATTTAAAATCAATATTTGCCAGTAGCGTATTCTTGAAACTTCAGTAATTGGTAATTTCAGGAGCGAAATTAAAATATGACTTTGATTTGTTGTTTCATAAGATACTCGGTGTCGTCTAAAATGTCTTGGAATGTGAATTATTTTAGTCTGAGGAGCATCGTAGACAAGTTGGAGTATAACCTTTGTTTGGTATTTCGATTGTTCTTGGTATGTGCCAGCATCGTCCACTAGGTGACGTTTTAACGCCTTGTCACCCCGAAGAGCAATCTCTCAGACTGAAGCGTAAACTGACTGACCCGAAAATTTAATTCATCAATAGAAAGTCATAACTGTTGGTAGTGTGTATTTTCTAGTAGTTTATCAAATTCAATTAATTTAATAATAAATACAACCAACTGACTTTATTTATAGTACAAAACTTCAAATATTGTCTTTACGATATATATGTACGGTTTTATACTTTAATTTTCAAGATTATATATATAATATCAAGGTCAATTGTATTAGACGTGACGTGTACATTGTATCAAATTGTACCTAAACGTGTGTGACTTAATATAACCTAGTAAATTGAATAACAATAAACTATTTCAACCAATCGTGTTATCAAATTTACTTATTTTAACCAATCAAAATTCAGAATATTTATTGGCCTTAATTAATGATCTCAGTATGTCCTCCATTAAACTATTCTAAGTTAAATACTTATTATATATCGTATATGTAACCTATTTATATATCAAATCTGATATAGCATTATGTTATAGTACTTTTTATAATATAACATACCGATATAAAACGGACATTAAAAAAGGGATGTACTCAAACGGCATACGATTTCGCAAAAAATATAAGTTCTATCCTAAACATATTATGTTTTATCCTGAATGACTGTTTTCATTTGCAAAAAGAAATTTCAACGGGATCTGAAAAGTTCGAACGGGGACGAACGTAAAGCTCTTACAAATTGCGAAAGTCGTCGTGCACCTTTGATCCCGACTTCGTCCAGGAGTGGAATGGGCGCGGCCTGGATAAGGGATTTCTCTGCTTTATATGCTTTTTTTATATTTTTTTAACTTGCTCCCCTGCCTGACTGCGAGTGCAAAGGAGTCGTTTCTATCTTTTACTGAGAAAGCGGCGCGGTTTCCCAACGCAAGAGAAAGACGAGTCTCCGCGAAGTGGTAAGAGTTGTGGCTAGGAAGGAACAAGAGGGATGAAAAGGATCGCGGCAAGGATCGCGTGCAGCACGGTCATCCCTCGTCTCGTCCGAGAATTTATGCTCGTTGTCCCTCCAGCTATCCTAACTAGTCCACCCACTTACTTACTCACTCGCGAGCCACCCCAAGGACTTGGTGAGTACCAGGACCGGAGTTGGGGTCGTATACCCTTAAAATATCACCTCGCAAAAGCCGAAACTACACCGAATCAACGTGTTTTCAAAATGTAATTATCCGCAAAAATACTCAATCACGATTATCAAAAGCTCTTGTTTACCTTCCGCGCAAGTTGGACGCTGCAATTATATATTTAACTAAAATATGTTATTCCCAAGTTGCTGAGTGAAATCAGATCAGATCCAAGAATAAATAAATTGTCTCAAACATAATATTCCCATTCATTTTGTAACAGGTTACTCAATTAATACAAATAAAAGTGAAAATCAAAATATAATAACTATACACGACATTCAACATTCGAGGATTTATCAAATCTGTTCACAAAATCACCTTAAAGATTTTCCAGTAATGCTATTGTGTTACATTAAAGTTTGTATTACGTAGCATTAAAGCTTGTAAGCTTGTTATGTTATGTATTTGTAACAGAACAAAAATCATTACGTTCCAGAATTGCTTGTCTGTAACACGCGAATGTAAAAGTTGAAATTTACATACTGCTAACAGTTTTATCGTTGTTATCTAGGCTAGAATAAGGTTTCAACACGCGGCTTTATATCGGACTGACTTCGTAGTGGCGATTCACGAACCGAGAGTTAAAAATCTGCGGACTCGTTGAATTTATGATCATCCAAGATACACATGGGTTGATGCTGAAAAGCGAAAATCTCGATTACGAAAACAGTCCGAGGATCTTCGAGTCAGTTGAACTGACAAGAGGGTGATAGCAGCGGAAAGTTTAAGACATAAGTTATTATTTCGTCGATAAAAATGTATATAAAAATTTGGTAACGGAATTAAAAGAATGCATCGCGTTGAATTAAAGGAGTACTTTAATCGTCGCGTTAGTCGTGGCTTTTGGCGTTAATAATTAATTTGATATAATTTACATCGAAATGTAATTTAAACCAATCTATAGTTCCCCTCGATAGAACTTAGAAATGTATTAGAATAGAAACGCCCGATCGGCCGCAACACAGTCAATATTGGTTACATAACATTTTACTCAATATTAGTATCTATTTCTGCAGCGCTTTATGTGAATAGTATAACTGTTTCATTCGACACCACAGAATAATGGATATAAAATAAAAACAAATTGGAGAGGATGAGAAACATGACCTCTCTATTCTTGCGTATCCGTTTTCCCATTATTGAGAACCATACAGGTGCTTTCTAGAATTGTGTTTGCACTGCATATATATATATCTATTACTTTAACGGTCCAACGTAATACACCCCTTGAGTTTAACGAACCACAAATGCGTTGTTTTAACGACGTCGTTAATATTTAACCAAATATCTCAGAGCTGTACTATCTTGAAGTTATCACCCATGATAGATGACCAATCCATCAAATATTATACGATATATGTTTCTTTAATAGTTTAATAATACGCAGTTCAACAGATGCTTATTGTAAATTTTATAACAATTTATGCCTTCATTATTAAATACGAGCAGGATAATTTGTAAAAATAAACATTAAAAAGCAAATAGATTGATTGATAAATTATATTTAATTGCTTTTTTAAAAATGGATTCATTGTAATTAAATAATCACAGAATGTAATTTTTCTGAATAAAATATTTAAATGAATGCCATAATGATAACGTATAATGTAATTTTGCCCAATTAACGTAAGAGGTATGTTTCTATTAAATAAATCGTACTCTTCATAGAATTTAATTTGTTAAATATAAAAACAAGCAGTCTTTTATGGTTTTGCAGTTGGCACTCAGACATATTTTGTAGTCCATCAAAAATGGATCTACTTTATATAACCCATATAACGATGACATATAATTTTGGTCGTCTCGACGAAACATGAAGCTCGCAGTTAATTAAAGAAATCGGTAATAAATACCGTTTTAATAAATATTTAACAGCATAATTGCATGTCAGTAATACTCGTGATGCGAATACACCCTTTTAATGCGAACGCCTCATAATTCTGTTACAAAAACTAACGTCATAATTGAAATTTTGTGCGGCAAAGCAATCTACTGTGCAATTATGACAATGTCGTGACAATCATCATAAGGACGTCGAATAGCGATATAACCGACGGTGCGTGCCGTCGTGGAGATAAATCGCTCAGGGCGAAAACACAGTGAAAGGGGAGACACGAGCTTCCGTTGTCAAATGCACTTAGCTACTACAAACGAGAGAACTCGGGGACCACAGGAAGACCCCCTTAGGCCAAAACCTTATGTCTTCCGGAGTTTAATTACCATGACAGTTAAGAAGATAACGTCATCGTTTGATCTGCATCTTGGCGGCAAACTTAATTAGCACTGTATTAAATTGCACGTACATTACATGTCCATAATTTTGTTATTAATATTCAAATTGGCAAAAAAGGCGACGCGGCATTGTTCGACTCGGCGAATTAAAAATGCGCTTTGCGCCAAAAGGATTATACGACTTCATTACTTTCTTTGGATCTCCATTAAGAATATTTCTACACGGTTCTCATTTAGCCGTTGAAAACAAATGCGAAGAAAATTTAATTAGAAATAACAGACCGGCGGGGGTATAAGGGGGAGGTAAAGGGTCGTCAGAGCTCCACACGGCAAAAGTTAAAATGCAGGGACATCCGGAAAGGAATTTACGAGACGGGCTCGCAAACTGCTTCGGGCAATTCTAACGAAATATATCGGCAATTACCTTCCTAAATATTCTCACTCCGAAGCGCAGTGATGTATAGTGCCGCGCGAGCCTGGCTAAATTACTTTGAATCGCTATTTTTCAACTGAGAAACGATCACTCGCGCTGCTTCCAATTAGGTAACCAACACCTTCTCTCAACCTGCGAGGCATTCCTTATCTCAAAGGCACGAAACGATCGAGCGCCGCCGATTCCGCTCATTCCTTATAATTACGTATGTTTCGCTGCGCAACGCACAACGCTGAAATCATTTTTCGTTGAAGCTCGCGTAAACCGTGATTCACGCTAAATAAATTAGCAATCATATTCCATAAAATTTAACGCACGGAATGGCGCAATTGTATTAATAAACAATTAAAAAAAGCTCGATTCGATTCGCTCGGATTAAATTGTCACAAGACGCGGCAGCGGCGCGCTCGTTTCAATGGCTCTTGACAATCGCCTGCAACGTTCGAAATTATCAACAAAAATCGCGCACTAAAACGCGTAATCCGTGTAAAATGCAATCAATTGATGGTTGCGCCGGGATTTGATTAAAATATTGATTCGAGCGCAACGCCCCGGGTTCGTTCATTTGTGTGCCAATGGTATTGTCGTCGACGGCTAATACGATGCGAAATTTTCGCGAACGCGAAATTAAAGCGCAATCGTTGCCGGGGTATATCGTGAAACTAAACGATCCGTCTAAAGAGATTAGGCGGTTGTTTCATTTCGCTCTGGATAAGTGGGGATTTATTGAAGAGTCGCAAAAATCTCGAGAAGAGCAAACGCACAGAGGAACTTTTCTTTTGTTCCACCGCGACGAGCCAAGTTTCTTTAACTAGCAGCGATTCGAGTCTGCTAACTCATTTTTCTAATTACTTGGCCACTTTCTGCGTCATAGGGGAGTAAAAGAACTCCTTGATAAACTTAGGTGTCGGGCGAACACGGCCGGCTCTCGTGGAGCTGGTTCGGTGGTGTGCGTCGACGATATGAGTCGCGAGTCGAGAGCACGGGAACGACCCTTTGGCGGATCAAAGCGCCCCCAAAGATCAATACATCGCTGATAAAAGAAAAGAAGGGGTGCGAGTTGCCACGGGAGAGAAAAGGAAAGCCGAACAGAGACGCGCGCCGGAACTTGATCAAGGATATCGGACATTAGTGACTCGGCGTGGTTCATAAACATGTCACGTATTTTCTTCCAGCTCGAGTACAGGAAGAGAGGCATAAATGGACGCAATTAAGTTTGCAGTCCAAAAGTTGCGCGCCGCCTCAAGAGTAGCGTCGCGACTCGTCACATATAGCCGCATTTCGGATTATTAAAGCGGAGCTGATTAATGCGTTTTGGCAAAAGCGATGGCTTTTGAATAATTCAACTGCCTTAATTGAATTGCAACGCGGCGAATGTCTCGAAAGGGTTCGCTGAAGCCAAAAAAGCCTCATGGGAAGTGTATTTCTAAATAAAAGGAAAACGAACAGCGTCCGTGTGTTTGGAAACGAGCGAGTTTTGCCCCCGATATTAATTTAATAACAACGAACGTGAACAATTGACAGGCAATAACAAGAGTGGAGCAATCAAGATATGTCGGTCTTGCTACTTAAGATCCCTCTTTTTGTGCCAGACACGCGGTAAGAAGAGAAAAGGAGCGCATCGCATTGAACACGCAGATAGCAACAGAGAAGCTGAATCGAAACGGGATAACTGATTCAACCCTTCTGTTAATGTCACTCGGGAATGATTGTGCTTTGGTGCAATACAATGGAAGTTGTTCTTGTTGATTTCATCGCACGTCGTTCACCCTTCAAGATTCGTCGAGGGTCAATTCATTGCAAGCAACTTAACGAGAAGAATCTCTAATATAGTGAACACAATTGTCATTTAGTAAAGCGCGTTATTTTGCAAAGACGAATGGGATAATAAAGTTCGGAAAATGGTACGCGATTTTGATTGTCGATATGCGGAATGATAAAGCTCCATTCAACATTTCTGCAATTTCAGTAAATATTATTAAAAGCTCAGGATTCGAGGATAAAACAAAATATCAATTGAAAATTATTGAGCTTTAGAATAAACTTTGTTTACTGTAAACAAAAACAATGTTTTGTTTTGTCCTCGAGTTACTGTTTTTAATAATATTTACACAAACCTTTTTTCTTAGAGTTGCGATTAATTTAATGGAATCCGAATATGACGATGTAATAAATAAATTATCATCCACAAAAATTGTATTCAACCTATTTATTATCCTTATCAAAACCAACGACACTCGTGCGCGGAGATAAATGGTAAACAGAAAAATGTGGGACTGTAAATGCTTCATCTCATATCCATTCGCTTGTTGTCGTTTCGCCCGGAGATTATTCGACGTGTCCCCTCTTTTCTCCGCAATCATTCGCGCTTAACATTATATTCAGCGTAACGTCTTCTTTCTAAAAGCTGTCAATTGAAGCGTTGCTTACGAGGCCAATCTATATCGAGACAGTCAAGTAGAACACGAGCCACTTCTAAAAAGCCATGCTGCACGCGTGACGTCAAGAAGCGTCGTCCGATAAACGAGAAGTGTTTTCGTTTGCAGAGTTACGACTTTCGTACATCTTTATGACACCAAAAATATCCAAGGACACTTGTGGAGTATGCATTATCATGCTCAAATATTTAGACATTACTTTAAGTCTCACATGAAAAGGATGAGCGTCATCTAAGTGAAATACGATCTATCTATCTCTTAGCTGAATAAAAAAACGAATGGTAAATTCATAAAAATGTAATTTATTAATCAATATACATTCACTGACAATTTTAAAATACGAAACATCCCCGAAACAAACATCATTGCCGTCATTCCATCGTTTTTGTTCGATGAACCAGTACGCACCGCTACGGATTTTCTTTAATTCCAATATCGCAACGCCAACGTTATTTCATATCTCAAGAGTCGCCGTTGAAGTTGCGGGTAGTGCGGTAAGATCATTCAAGCCGCAATCCAGTAGGACGTGCCTTGATGTGGCACGGTGGCCCGAGATACGTGCGGCGCGAGAATTCTGCTACTTCTTCTGGCCAACTACGGATAATACCCTCGACGCGCGTGGCCAACTGCAGCAAGTGCATCGAAAGCGCACTGCAGCCAACCAAGATAATTTGCCTCCCAGAAAATAACAGGGTGTGTGCAAAAGCGGACGCGCTACTTCAATAACGTGCCCATACAGTATGCCTGCGCATATATTCCACCTCGAATACGTATCTAGCAAAGCGAGTCTCTATCATCTTCCAGCGGGTTATTTTAGCGTCGGTTATACGAACAGTCACTTTCATTCGCAAACCGCTGTTCCAATTAATTCGCGTCGTGCTTTCCCGGGCCGCGATATAGTGCCCATCATTTTAATCCATATACCCTGGTATAGGGTTATCAACAATATTTCGTGGTGATTTTTGTCCGACACTTGAGATGAAGGGTGCCTCGAGGGTTAAGAATACTCGAGGATAAACGAACCTTGTCGTCTTTTCGCCTATACGCCCAAGGCGAAAACAACTGCGAACGAATATAGCTATGCTACGAGCTGAGCCATTCGTTACGAGGTTACGAACAAGAGCAATAAACATGGTAGAGTGCACTAACGGGTAATACGCTGCTTCGGACATCGCTTTATAGGTCTACTCCAGCACGACCCTCAAGAGACGCGATTTGTCAACTCGTTAGGAAAGCTCGTTTAATCTTCGACTGTACCGACGGCTTCTCGGACCACGGATGAAGCAGTATCGTTACGCAAGAAGTGGGATAAAATTGGATTCGTGGATATAATGTGGATATCCAAACGGGTATATAATTTAAATCGGGAATAAATATATCTTGAGAGCGAGGAACCAGTTGATTCGTACGTTAAGCGGAGTTCTCGCGTTGCAATCCATAGAAGGGTGTTTTAGATATAAGTACAGTAGCACGGGTCTTCGTGACGAATGTCGAGCCGTAAGCCATTACGTGAAATAAAGAGCCATTGGTCACTCCGTCGGAGTGTAGCTCAAATTGATGAATGGTAATGAGTTGGCTTGTTATACGACTACGCAGCTTGTTGGAGTTACGCTAAAGCTTGCTCGTGGAATTAAACCTAATACTATCAACCTTGTGTTACGAGGCGGGGCTCGACTTAACTACTGTTTATTTCATTACGATTGCATGACAAATTGGGGCCAATATTTATGCATCCAAATACAGAGAGGTGTGCGTGCATATGCCATTATGCTTTAAGACCTATTTTCAACAATTTGCCAGTTTCGATTTGATTAAATATATATACACTTAAATACCGTTAAAGTTGTTTATGAAATAACCAACAGATCGTGGTATATAGTTTGTATTTGTTCTTATTTGTAAAATTGGGAATTTAATTTTCTCTCTACCAAACTTCGGACGTTATTACTGCGACGCTTAATTGCAGTAACTTCTTAAAGGTTAAAGGAACAACCACGTCTGTCGAGTTTTTGTATTCCCCGTCAGAAGGGAGGGCGTTACGAACAAGCATTTACTATTTGCGGGATGGCAAAGATAATACTGCACGAGATTTATATATGGCTACGTGTCTTTCATCCCCTAACGGAGGGATGTCCGGTTCATCGAGTCACATGGCAATCGAAGCACTGTATTCTTTTCCCGCGACACATAGTAAATACCATAGACGAACGGTTACACGTCTTAATAATGCCAAACGTTAATGAAAGTAATCAGTTTCTGATATAAAAGTTTCACTTTTTCAATGCAATATATTTGCTCCGTTCAACGTTGCGTTAAGGCAATAATAATTTACAATTAGGCTCCGCCGAAGGAATCGTCAGCCGTCTTTTAACGTTTTCGAAATTTATTGAACGTACCTTTGTATCACGAACTGTGCGCATGATGAAGTACCGTCGCATAAGGTCGTCTTCAAGTCAAGCGTATCGACCGACAATTCTTCGCGGATCGTTTGAAATAATACGGATTATGAAAGGATTATAGTTGCAATAAGGCAGAATCACGGAAGTGAAATTGTATAGTATAGACGTTCACGGGCCGACAAATTTATATTACGCTTTGTATGTTATAGAGGAGCACATACATTTCGCAGGATTGTTTCAGACGTCGTTAAACATGGGGTATTATCCTGATCTTCTTCACGAATTGGCATCGCGAACCCTCGCAATCTTTCATCCGCGAGAATCGTGTGAAATGTGCACCATTCGGTTCGAGTGGTAATTCTACTGGGTACGGTCTTTTCGCGAGAAACGGGGTTTCGAGTATTTGGATTCTGAACGAATACTTCTGCGAATGGTAATGACACTGATGTTTAGAATGCAGTATATACGTTGTTTATGAGATCATGACATCACGGTTCTTAAGGAGGGTAATTGTTTGAAAGATTTCAAGCGATAGAAACTGCAGTTGCATCTGCTTTAATTTTCTACACTTTTTGTGGTATACCCGACCACCTTATTTTCTCGACCGTATACGTACCAAAGTGACCTCGACATGCAACCTCAAGACACTGATTGGTACAACTTGTACCTATGCGCAACAGTCATTGGTGCAATTTTTCATAGAAGATTTCATTACGTCGATGTTTAATCAAACGTCAGCAACAATAGTAAGAACAAAAAATCAACAAACAACAGAACAAATTAAACATCAGGAACAATACAAATGGCCCAATATTGGCACTATAGTAGCCATTAATATCACATTTGTAAACCAGCGTAGGCTCAATAGTGTACCATCGTTGGAATGATAGCGTCGGCCCAGCACTGTTACTAGTATTCCACCAGTACTGGTTTCCGAACTTTTTAGTACTGGTTTTTATGTGGCACATTATTACCATTGTATTAGACTATATAATACAAAGTGCCATACCTGGCTCAAACCTGGCACTTTACTGGTTGTCAATTTTCACCAAGTCTGGTTCAGCTCAGTTTTGCTGCTATTTCGGTTGTTAACCGTAGTGTGGACAATACTGGCACAAATCTGGTTGCTATAATCTGATAACCAGTGCTGTGCCAGATTTGGGTCATTTGTCTAATTCTAACTTGGTCTTGCTGGACAATGTATGCTTTGATTAGAAGTATTTTTAGAATCCATTCTTAAATATGATTTATTAAAAAATCGGTCTATTCCCGGTCTAGTTGGATTAATAAGGTACTCAAATCCAATTTCAGGGAGTATAATTTATTGCCGCAGTCATATACTAAATGTGCTAATGAACAATTGAAAATACATGTTTTAATTCTAACGTGACAATATAGTTTGTTCTCAGCAATTCCAACTGTCGGTTTTCTTGGGCTTTATTATCTTTAGTAAAAGAAATTGACTGTAAGAATAGAATTAAATAATATTATTATTATATTAGTCTGAAATTAGAAATTGTACACATAAAATAACTGCAGATAATTACAAATTTTCCTACATTATCAACGAACCATTCTCGAAAATCAGATCTTAAGATTTTTTCGCCAGCAGCTGTCAACCGTATATACGCCATACGTCATAGTCATGTGAATTAGCGAAGGGTAGATCGTTTGAGTTAATTGCCAGGGCGTCTTCTGCGACTGTGCCTTTCCTTTCTGTTTTGTCATTACCATCTAGAATCTCACAAAATGAGATATAGAAGGGAACCCTCATGCATCCTGAAAACAATAATAATTACTATGACTGTTCTACATTATATTTTAGGTATGTACAAAATTGTGTTGCATAAGTTTATTTTTTATATATTTCTTCAATAATATATTTATTAAATTTTTATTTTTAAATATTAATTTGTGTTAATTATATGTAATTAATTAATTAATAAATTTGTACATTATTTTATATCAATATTAATGTAACAAATTATTACGTTTATTATTATTTTACTCTCAATATAAATAAAGCTTTAAAATATTAATTAAATGTTTAGTCAATGAATTCGAAAAGCTGTCATTCCCGCATAATTAAATTCAAAAAACACAGTTTCTATACTTTTAAAATGATTTTTAATTATCATATATTCCTGAAGAATTCGACGCGGTCTGTGTTTCGCGAATCTATTCTCGGACCGTACTTCATTACATTGAAAACCCCAAAACTCGCAGGTCATTCGTTATCATTTTTACAACTGCCACCATTCAAC